>PVKE010019052.1:0-28859 GCA_004027555.1 Craseonycteris thonglongyai | reverse complement strand
AGGACCGAGGATCGAATCCCGGCTCCGGCCCAGGCAGGACCCACATGCTGAACTGGGGAGTTCCCACAGTTCAGTTCTCTAACTGTCTCTGTCTCTGTCTCTCTCTCTATCTGTCAAAAGTAAAATAGAAATAAATATGCGCTGAAGACAAAAAGATAATTTCTCTCTATAAATGTGAAAAGATAAAAAAAAAAAATACAAAAAAAAAAAGAATTCTTAAGAAGAGGCTCAAGTTAAGCAGAAATAAAAAAGAACAGAAAAGAACACTGTTATGTACGAGCATGCCCAAAGGGAAAATAGAAGGAGAAGGAAATACGCCAAAATGGTGACTATCTGCAGATGGTGGAGATTTAGAATTTTCAAAATCAAAGTATTAAACATTTTCAAGCAATGAGTATGTAATTTTTAGTAATAAGTATGCTTGCTTTATAATCAGAAGAACAAGCCTTAAAATAGGAACTTTTACAAAATTCTTAGAATATAAAACATATGCAAATTGTTTTTAAAAAATTAAATTTCCATACACTGTTCAATTAGTTAATTTGACTTAGTAGTTGTGAAATTGGGAGTAGGACTCAATATTTGTGAAAATTGGAATTTTGCTTCTGTTCTGAGATTTGTAATACTTTTTGTGGTTGTGGTTTTTTTTTTTAACTGAAACTGAATACTGGAATAAACTGTGCCAGAATTTTATCACGGAAGTTACTACTCCAGGTACTACTGTTCTATGTAGTTAAATTGAGTTTTAACCTGGTTTTTATACTTGTAGTTTTAAGTAGCTAAAACACGGCACTTTAGTAACATGATGGATTAAATACGGATAAGGTGTTCTATGAACCTAAATACCATTTATAGTTTTGATACTAGGGGGGGAAATGAAATCCAAATTCATGTATGTTGTTTGGAATTTGGATTTCATTTCCCCCCTAGTATCAAAACTATAAATGGTATTTAGGTTCTTCTCAGACAGATGAATTCTGATAAAATTGCATTTTTTAAATTATTATGTTTGCAAATGCTTTAAAAACTTTATGTCCTCATGAAGAAGTTTATAGAAATCTGTTACCTGGGATGAAAAACACCAGAAAAGAACAGAGTTTTATTTAAATCAATACTTCTTTTGCCACTGCACTTGAGGGGAAAATGCTTTTTGAGATGACATACCTGAGTGACTGGCAGCTGTTTAACATACAGGGAACCGAATGAAGGTTGCAAGTGCCTGATTCAGGTCACGTCCACTGAGCAAGGTACCACATATAGTGCAAAAAAATACAAGAACCCCTGGGCCCTGGATGAGGATGCACTGCTGAGAGGGAGCGCAAGCTGCTGCTTTCCATGCTGGGGGGGACCCTCCCCAAATGCTGACTGATCCCCGAAGCAGGAGTGACATGCTTAGTTGCCGCTTGGCCCAAGGACCCTGGCAGAGAATCTGATCTGACCTGACATGTGATTGGTACCCAGCTGCAGCCAAGAATGTGCTCTACCCGGGAAGGACATTCATCACTCCAACCATTAGACACGAATGTTTGAGAACCTTCTGCGCCAGGAGGAATAAAATGAGTGGATAAACCCCTCACGTACCAATCCAAGACCAAGTTTGGGAGCGAAGAGCAAGCTTAAGAACCGAATGAATTTTCTTTAAATGTTCAGAGAACCGACGGGTTCCGAGCACTTACTCTGCAAGCTCAGGTGGCCCCTCAACTAAGTGGTTCCCATTCATTCGAGAAGCCAAGGGGAAGCCGGGATGGCTCAGTGGGTTAAGCGCTCACTTTGCAGCCCCGGGGACCGAGGATTGAATCCTGGCCCTGGCCCGAGTGGACCCATATGCTGAACTGGGGAGTACCCCCAGTTCAGTTGTCACTGGGGTGAAGACTCCGGCCCAGTTCCTGCCAAGTGCAGCCCTGCACCCACCTGTGGAACAAAACTATGTGGAAAAACCAATGATGTGCAAATATGGAGACTGTTCTGGGCCCTCCCCCTTCTTTCTGTCTCTGTATCTCTCTCTCTCTCTGTCAAAAAACAATAAAAATAAATCTTTAAAGAAGCCAAGAAAATAACAAAGCCCCAAAGGCTTTCAGAGAAGCGATTATGAAACATCCGATACAAACATCTTTCCAATTCTGCTGCTTAGAGGAAAATCGCTTCGCAGTGAAGGTTTTTTCCTTCTTTTTCTCCTATAGCTTCAGAAAAAGAGATTGCTTAAACCTATTTTCTTATATGTCTACTTATTGGGAATGGTGTGAACCACTTTTAGGTCTTTACTTGTAATCACAAAGTCATGTATTTTTTTTAGTGTTACTAGAAGGACACAAATATAGGCCCTCTTTTTTCTCTTAAAGTTCTCCCTTTACAGGGCTGTATAAAAACTGTGCTTTTGAGAATTCTAGTGTCCAGGGCAGAGTGAATATTTACAGTTATGTCACTTTCAAAGCCACCCACTCCGAGCTGGTAATTTTAGTCCTATCTGTGAGCTTCATAAGAGGTTTCCTTCTAAGCTGTCAGTTTCCAGGTGTGGTACATTAAACCACTTCTGTAGAGAGGCAAAGTACTTACAGCATGATCCTTCTGCATTTTCTACGCTCTTTCTTAAATTTGGACACAAGTCAATAAAAGAAATGCCCACATTACAAAGTCTACTTTGCCAATGGGGACAATGCCTGACAATCTGAAGGAGCAGGGCTCCAGGTATTTCTTCTGGACTTCCCCTAGTCTCTTCTTATACTGTAGTCACAATAGGGAGAGAGAGAATGTGTGTGTGGGGAGGGAGAGGAGGACTTTTCGGGGGAGGAGCCGGGAGGAGGGTGGATCCTACTTGCTATGGCTTCTGCTTTTCTCTCAGGTCTTCAGAGAACTACTGTACTACCACATCTAAACAAACAACATGTGGCTCTTATTTTTGCCACCCCTCACCCCCTGCACGGGTTCCCTATGTGGTCTTCAGATGCCCGATACCCCTGGTAGGAGACCTGCTGGTATTATTCTGGCCTTTGTCACCTTATCAGACAGCAAGACTCTGCTTTCCTAATGAAACCCAAGGTCCTGCACTGACTTCACTAAACGCTGGCTGCTGGGTCTCCCGAGACATCAGTGACAGCTTGTCTGGGTTTCGTCAGCTCACTGGGGCCGCATTTCACCAGGACTCTGTGCCAGGGCCTCCCCAGCGTCAACAACAAGTGTCACACCTCCTGCAGGAACAACCCTCAAGTTTCATCACAGTGATGCTAAAAACTATTCTCCAGCTTCAGCAATGACCTAGTTCATTCAAGGGCAGGGAGAAATGCTTGTCTTCCAGAACTTTCCTGGGCACGGAATTTTCCCTCTTAGGAAGATAGGAGCTTTTCCAGAACCAGACCCAACTGTGTCTTGACCTGTTGGTGGAACAGACCCTGAGCCCTGTATCTCCCAGTCTGAACCCCTCCCAGGAGCAGGGCCAGCCAATCAATGCCTCACTCCCAGCCCGGGGAGCCCACAGCCCAGCAAGCAACCCCAGCATGTCTCTGGGACAGAAAGTACCGAAAAGTAAGTATTTAGACTTTGGTTTTTACAGAAGGAATAGCTGTGCTTTCACTATGTAGTTGTTTATATTTTCTACAATAGGAAGCAAAGCAGATTGTTTTCTTGTAAAATTGAACAAAATGAAACAAGGAGGGGCTATATGGTATATTCGGGTATATAGGGTTTTAAAGTGGTCAAATTCTCATTTTCAGTGTAGGTCCATTCTGACCTTTTTGGAAATTAGTTTTATTTTTTATGTCTGTTTATTATTTCAATAATGAGGGAAACAAACAAACAAACAAACAAACAAACATATAGGATGACTCCAAGGAGTGATTTGTAAAACCTTTGCAGAGTCACCTGAGAAATTGAGGTAGCTATTCAGGCAACTCATCTTTTTTGTTATTTTTAGAGAATTTTGCCTGAAATAGTTGTGTATTTTAGTCAAAAGTTATCGCTTTTAACTTGGATTATCTGAATGATTGAAAATCTCCACTTTCTGAAGGGACACAGCAGTATCTTGTGTGACAGCAAGAATGCAAGTTGCTGAAAAGCTATCAGGCATTTCAAAATGGCTGCTGCAAACATTCATCGAGTCATGAAACTAGATCTTTCCTTCCTTTTTCTTTATTTTTATTGTGATAAGAACACTTAGCATGAGATCTATCCACTTAATAAAATTGTAAGTGCACCAGAAAGCTTGGTTAACTAGAGAAGCATGACGTTGGACTTGGGTTGTTACATAGACTTTATAAAAATTTAAGGCAAAAAGTTTACCAAAAAGTTGCATCAATAAAATGTCACCACTGTCACATTACATTTTGATGAGCACATCCAAACTTTAAAACCATTTATTAAGGGTATCAGTTACAGACATCTGGCAATCATTTAAAAATAGATAAAAGCAAGAACGGCACTTAAAACTGCTTCTGCTCTAGTTATTTCCCTTCCACAACCTTTTCCTTAAGTACAGGTAGGCTTCATTTGTGAAGATTAATTAACCGGGAGTGGTATGCACTGTTTTATACTAGCATACCAACTAAGGGTGAATTGAATGAGCTTTGCTGCGAGGCATCTGAACTGAAACCCAGGATGTTGTCAGCTAGCTTCTGAATTGACAAATTGACAAATCCTGTATTCAAAGACAGTCCTGGGTAAAAAACCTGTTCAGATCTTAGAAATTTGGATTTACAACAAACTGCATGTGTTTTAGCTCTCAAATAGCATTGCCCCTTTGAAGTTTTTGCAAAACATACAGAGTTTGGGGAAGATTTTAAGGTACCGTTGAACTCCTGCTTTTATCACTTGCAAAGATCCTCCCTGCCCTCTTCCCTCAACCCCCCATTTAATCCATTTTTGACAGCTCCATGCACACTCACATGTAGGTATCAGCCTATGTAAGAAGGATGCAGTTGAGGGTCCTAATCTGGGTGGAGATGGGGAGAAGCAGTGACTCTAGCACAATTTCTCAGCCTGTCCTAATTCCAGTGTTCTCATCTGTATTAGGAAGATAACATCCACTGTGACAGTGTTGATGAGGGGTTAGATGAGTAACACCCTTAAAGTATTCGTCACATCGTAGTTTTTCCACAAGGCCAGGTCTTCCCCTTGGCTAATTAAAAAGTATGCCTCTCTCCTCCCCCTAAAATTTCAGAATGCTGTCATAATATAAAGTCATAATTGAATAGAAAGTACACATTTTTGACATCAATGCAACAATTAAACACAAATAACAGAATGAAATTTTTTTTTTGAGGAAAATACTGTACTTAAAAACAATGTGTTTAAGAGGAAAACATTTTAAAAGTTTATATATTTTAGAATGAATCTATAATAAACAAGAAAAACTGCTTTTGTCTGAAAACAGTTGATGATGTATTTATTATCCAAAAAAGAGAGGCAGACATTTATCAACATCACTTGCTAATGCTTGTGGTACGTACCAGTACCATATTTAAATATGAGTTTTCATGAATCCATAGGAATGGAAGGCAACGGCAAATCTCTGCAGACAAGATGATGTCTGTGGTTATTACGAACTCTAAGGCACACACAAGCCCAGCCTTCCCTCAAAGATTATACGATAGTAGAGCCTTGCATTGATTCCCTTTCCGCTTACACACAGGCCTTGTAGAGAGATTGGGCTGAGAATGCTCTGAAGTGGACTAGCCACTGGGTAGCTGAGCAGAGACAGTAGCTAGGTGGGTCCTCTCAGGAGCAGTGGCTGGAAGTTCGAGGTCAATGTGCTGCCTTGTTCTAGGGTGATGGGGAGTCAGGCACAGAGGGATGGAGCAGATCAGAATCATAAGCAGGGACAGTTCTGAAGAATTTATCAAGGACTTTTTTATTGTCTTTGTTGCCTTTACCAAGATAGCCCACAGCTTTTGCCCAGGCACATCAGTGTGTTTTGATAAATTCTTTGCTTGTGTTAGTGACAGGTTCACAAGGAATCCTGTTATTCTGGGGTTAATTTTGCCAATAAAGGAAATCTGGAAATTCAGAAATGTAAGGAAACTAAAGAGAAGGGGAGCCAAATATATGGTGATGGAAAGAAAACTGACTCTGGGTAGGAAACACATGATGCAACCCATAGATGATGTTCTATAGAATTGTATACCTGGAACCTATGTAATTGTCACTCACCAATGTCACCCCAATAAATTTAACAATAAAAATAAATAAATAAACATGTACTATCCTTATGGAATGGACAAATATGCATGTTTTAACAATGGGGAAAAAAAAAAAAGCCTACCCAATTCCATAAAAAAAGAAAAGAAAAGAAACCGGGGAGAAAGTGATCATATCATCTTACGTTTGGCGAAAATGAAAGAATATATGCGTGACCTATATGACAGAAAAGAACATTTGAAAATGGTTAGAGCCCTCACCAAGGTTTCTGAGGATGCACACCACCCGGGATGGCCCCAAATGGCCTGGAGACATGGGACATCAGGTCGAAAAGATGGACACAGATGGAAGAGAAGACAATTCTGAATAATTCGCTTGTGAGTGTGTAACACCCTCCCCCGCCCAAGACCATTCCTGCCATGGCTGCTACCGGCACCTCCAGGGGCACACAACTCTTTTTGATCTTCAGTCCTGATCTGAACTAACCAGGCTCATTTCTTCCTCAGCCAGCAGGATAAGGTGACCAGATGTTAACATTGGTAAAGCGGGATGCCATTGACCGGGGGGGAGGGGGTTCTTGATTAAAAATTGGGTCTATCTCCCACTGTTCCCTAGCTTGTCGTGCATTCTTTCCAAAAATGGGGACTTTTTTAAAATGCCGTGGGACGCAGGACAAATACTAGTTAAAAATCGGGACTGTCCTGCCAAAAGCGGGACGTCTGGTCACCCTAGTTTAAGACCTTCCTCTAGTCCAGTGGTTCTCAAACATCAACGTGCAACAGAATCTAGAGAGCTTGTTAAAACACAGGTTACTAGGTCCCACCCTCAGCGTTTCTGATTCTGAAGGTCCCTAGAATTTGCATTTCTGATAAGGTCCCAGATGGTGCTGAGGGAGTGGTCCAGGGACCACAAGCCGGAGAACCACTGCGTTAGCCATTTCCTTGGCCTGGAATTCCCAAAGAGGACCTAGTGTGCTTGTGTTTCTCAATTGCTCAACTTGCCTACTTCTCAAAGACCCTGAAGGCCCAGCCACAATATGCTAGAGCAGTGGAGAGGACCAAAGATAAACCCATCAGAGGTCCTTTGGGGCAAACAGCTTACAGTGGAGCATGCCTGTGCGGAATACTAAGTGTGGGGAGGACACACTGAAGTTGAACAGTCAATCATTGGGGTGGGGGCTGCTTTTTCTGGGTAAGGCCATCAGGGGAGGCGTCAAGTACAAGCTAGCACTTGAGCTGGGGTTTGAAAAACTGGTGGGATTTGAACGCAGAGAGATGGAACGTGGTCTTTTTGTGTAAAGAAAATAACAAAACGAAACATGGAGGGAAGAAAGAGCTAAGATGGGAATTGAAATCAGAAATTTGTTTGGTTAGGCTACGCTTTCTACAGTTGTCCCCAGAATTTTCTTGGAGCGTTCTTTGATTAAGCCATCTAGTCTTAAAGCCTTTATCTATAGTTTGGTGAAGGCATATCCCACATAGAGATCTGGAATGCAGGGCCAATGGTAGGGCTTTCAGGCGCCATGGGCCGGGGGTGGGGAGAAGGTGTGGATGCTTTCTAAAAGTCACAATAAAAGATCAGCTCACACTAGCTTGAACAGTATCGGGAATTTATTGCTCACACAACTGGAAACTCCCGAAGTTTGGTTAGGACCTTGGCTCCAGTTCTTTTCATTTCTAGAGACCCTGCTCTCCTCTGTGTTTTGGTTTTCAACTTAGGCTGGCTTTCTCACAGTGTCTAATGGTCATCAGCCTCCCCTGGGGCCCTCATGCCTTCTCCTTTGGGCTTAGAGGACAGGGTGAAGGACCTAAGCTTTGCACTGATTGGATCACCCCTGACCTACTTGGTGGAGAGAGTCCATGTGCTGATTAGCTTAGACTTACATTAATAAACCAATCATCAAGAAAGAATACTTCATTAGTTTAGAGTCCCAGGGGTCTCCAAACTTTTCAGCCCGCGGGCCGCATTAACTATCAAACAGCAGTTTGGGGGCTGACTACACACTCGAGGTCTAAATAAAAAAGAATCAAAACATGCATGTTGTTTTTAATTATTTATTTACTATTATTTTATTCAGATAAAAACGTCTCCATGGGCCGGATGAGAGGGCCTTGTGGGCCGCATCGGTCTAAAACCAGGGGTCTCCAAACTACAGCCCAGTTTCCACCCAGCAGGAAGGGTGAGGTCCAGCCCACCCATCACCTGGCTGGAGTCAGGCAAGAGGCGGGAATGGAGGTAGGAGCACAAGTGAAATGGTCAGTTTAGGAGATTTGGGACATTTTGGAGAAAGGCCTCTAAAGTCATACCATTTCTTCCCTCAGTCATAAGGTTAGTCATGGGCTTAGGGTGACCAGATGTACCGCTTTTGGAGGGACAGTCCCGAGTTTTAACAATTTGTCCCGCGTCCTGCGGCGTTTTTAAAAAGTCCCAATTTTTGGAAAGAATGCACGACAAGCTAGGGAACGGCGGGAGATAGACCAAATTTTTAATCAAGAACCCCCTCCCCACCGGTCAATGGTGTCCCGCTTTACCAATGTTAAAATCTGCTCACCTTAGCCATGGGCAGCTTCATACCTTACAGATGTAGGATGGTTTTGCTTTAAACTCCAGGCTAGACTAATGAACATTTTCTCCCACAGAACAGGCCTGCCTTTGAATGGACCTACCCCTTGGATGCTGTATTCTTCACCTCCTCAACGCTCATCATTGGTCGTGGTGCTCCTTATCCCTGAGGTACATTTTACTAAAAAAAAAAAAGATTAGATAAAATGATGAAAAAAAATCTTCAAAAACAGGGCAAGTGGAGGCAAAAGTAAAAACTGTCTCCTGAGACCCTCTGACTGACTGGGTTGAAGGATGATGGTAGAAGGTGGACAAGGTATGACAGGTACTCTCCATAGCACTTTGTCCCTGGTCCCCCCACACCTGACTTTCTTTATGCAGGCTACTGAGAGGGGGTTTGTTCAGCATAATAAATCCAGGCTCAGTGCTTGTAAAGGGTGGGCTTATTCTGCTGGCTACAGGGCAGGGAATGGACCAAAGAGAGCAGAACTAATCCCAAGTCCTCCCCTATACTACCTGATGCCTCAAATTCCATACCTATCGGTCCCATTTAAAAGAAACACTCTTGGGGATGCCAGGATAGCTCAGTAGTTGAGTGCTTGCCTTGCAACTGTGAGATCTGGGTTTCGATTCCCGGCCCCAGCCTGTGCAACCCGATAATGCTGAACTGCGGTGCAACTAGTAATGGCCAAGAAGGCTTAGCTGTGAATGTTCTCACCTCCCATGTGGGAGGCCCCGGTTCAGTTCCCACCCTATGCAGCCCCATATCCACCTGTGTGGAATGAAACCATGTCACAGCTAATGATGTAAACTATGGATACTGTTCTGGGCCTTCCCCCTTTCCCTGTCTCTGTCTCTCTTCCCCTCTCTCTCCTTCTCTCAAACAATAAAATAGAATTAAAAAATAAAATAAAACAGACATTTTCCAAAGGATTTGCTTCTGATTTTTTGTCACCAGGGGAGGTGAGCATGAGAACACAGGGAGCCTTGGAGAATGTGGAGGAGAGAGGAGGAAGGAAGAACCAGACAGAGGGGCAGGAGGACTCTGATAACACAGGCCTAGATTGGACTGCTGTCAGCCCATTATGTTCAACCTCAATTGACAGCAACTTTACCAACTAATGCACATGAACAACACTGTCAGGCTCTGTACGATCAGAGCATCACAGTCTTTCTTCTCTTGCCTGTCTTTACCTTGAGAGTGGACAAACGTAAGATAGAGACATACTAAGTTGAAAATCAGAACCAGGAATTGTGGACGCTGTTGCCAACCAGCTGTGTGACCTTGGAAAAGTCACTTAAGCTGCCTGTGTTCCAGGGACTTTTTCAATTGTAACATCAGAGGAGGTACCGAACTCTCACAGGTGTCATTTAACCTTGAGTTATTTTTTTAGCCCTTCCTTGAAGAACTGGAACTGGCCACAGGTTCCAAGTGGCAGACGGAAGACATGTCAGTGGAGACTCTCTTTTCTACCTTAGAAAAAGTGCAAAAGTTCCAAGAGCAGAGCAGCAGCTACGGCTCAGTTCACAGTCCCCGGGATCTGTGTGCAGGCACACTGTTGAGCACATGGAGTGGCTCACTATGGATATTTCAAAGTTGATTTGCATTTGTTTAGTGGGTAACATCATTTATTGATGAAAATATCCAAAAGGATGTGCAGAGACAATCACAGTCCTCAGCTTATCATCTCCTCCTGTCCTCGGACATTTGGGCTTTGGAGGCAACCAGGTTACCAGGTTTTTGTAATTCTAGAATCCTTATATAAATGATTACATTAGAATATTCTCTCTCTCTCTCTCTCTCTCCCTCTCCCTCTTTTTGCTTACACAAGTGATAGCATACTCCACACTTCCATCTATATTTTGTTTATTTTACTTAACAATGTACTGTATCTTGGAGATTATTTCCTATCCGTGCATATAGAACTGCCTTATTCTTTTTTAATGCCCAGTGCTATTAAAATTTTTAAAAATCAGGGAAGCCAGGATGGCTCCATGGGTTAATTGCTCACCTTGCAGCCCTGGGGTCTGAGGATCGAGTCCCAGCCCTGGCCTGTGCGGATCCATTTGCTGAACTGGGGTGTGCTTCCCACGTGGGAGGCACCCCGGCCTGGTTCCTACCCTGTGTGACCCCCACCCGTGGAATGAAACCATGTTGAAAACTGATGATGTACAACTAAGGAGACTGCTCTTGGCTCTCCTCCCTTCTCTCTGTCTCTGTCTCTCTCTCTCTCTTTGTCTCTCTCTCTCTGTCAAAACAATAAAACAAATCTTTAAAAATAATTTAAAAATCCATAGTATAGGTATACGGTAACTAGATTCCTACTGATAGACATTTAAAGTGCTTCTAATCTCTTGCTGTCACAAGCAACGCTGTAATGACTATAATAGGCACTTAGGAAATGCTTGTCTTCTTCCTCTATTTTAAAAAATAACTTTTTTTAAAGGTATATTTTGCATACTGCATGATTCATCTTTTCTAAGTGCTCAACAATGTTTTCAGTAAATTTATCAAGGTGCACACCATTGCATAGATTAGTTTCAGAGCATTTCATAACCCCAAAAGGATCCCTCATGCACATTTATTACGTAGTAATTAGTATTCTTCCCACTGTCTCCCTTTCCAGTAACCAATGATCTACTTTCGGTTTCTATAGTTTCTTTTGGACAGTTCATCTAAATGGAATCATACAATATGTGATGGGATCTCTTGTGCCTGGCTCCTTTCATGGAGGATAATGACAATCTTCTTGAGGTTCATCCCTGTTGTACCACGTATCCTAATTTGTTTCTTTTCTTTTTGTTCCATGATATTTCATTGTAGGGCTATACCATTGTGTCTCTCACTCACGAGTTGGATATTTAGGTTGTTTCCAATGGACATTTAAGTT
Organism: Craseonycteris thonglongyai; assembly: GCA_004027555.1. Lineage (NCBI taxonomy): Eukaryota > Metazoa > Chordata > Mammalia > Chiroptera > Craseonycteridae > Craseonycteris > Craseonycteris thonglongyai. The sequence continues at coordinate 17,280 of PVKE010019052.1, read as the reverse complement.
ATTTTCAATTTCTGGTAATTATGAATAATGCTGCTAAGGACATTTGTGTGGGTATATATTTTCATTTCTTTTGAGTAGATACCTAGGAATAGAATTTCTAGGCCTTTTGGTAATTTTTTTTACGTTTAACTTTTTAAAACACTGCCAAACTGTTTCTCAAAATGTCTGTCCCATTTTTCATTCTCAGCAGCCATGTTTGAGGTTTTTTGTTTTTGTTTTTTCCATACCCTCATCCACATTTGGCTGTTTATTTTATGGTAGCCATTCTAGTGGGTGTGAAATGCTAACTTATTGTGGTTTAATTTGCATTTTCATAATGACTAGTGATGTTGTGCATCTTTTCATGGGCTTCTTTTCTTGCCTCTACTTCTCACATACAGCCCTAAAACCATACCCAAGAAACAACATAAGGCTGAGTCCCAACAGACTGGACTGTTACCCCCAGCCCTGCCACATGTAGGCAGTGAGGAATCAGGTTTATCACAGCAGCCCTTTAATAGTACCTCAAGCTTCCAAGTCGTTGTCTGTGAAACGGGAAAGAACATCTCCCTGGTAGTTTTGCTGTGAGGATTAAGTGTGACAATGTCTGTGAAGTGCCCAGCCCGGGGACTGACACATAGAGGCACAAAAACATGTTCGTTGTCTCTCCCCGCCTGGGCTGCCTCCCTCCTACCCACCCCTAAAATGTCCCCATCTTTGGGGAGGGTACTTTTCTCTGACTGATATGGGGTTGGTATTAAGTGGCAGTGGATGCGGTATCCAGATTTATAGTAACTCAGAAGGCAGATTCAGGAAGCCAACTGCCTTTGGATTAGGCTGCGTAATCAGAACTAATCCCTCCTGTCCCCAGTGAGGGTGCACTGGACAGCTGGCTTTCCTGCCCGCTTCAGGAAGGCTGGTTGGTTCCCCGTTATCTGCGTGTGGCTGAGAGCTCTTCCCTGACACCTCCCGTTGACAACAGCTTTCCCGTTGACAGCAGCCACGTCATTGGCTATCTGGGTGGGGCAGATTAGCCAAAATAAGACTTGGCGTCACTGGAGCGCTTTCCATTTTCAAAGAATTCTCCTGTCACCTCTTACCTGTTCTCCCCCACTTTGAGAGGAAGACAGTTTTGCAATTTTGCTGCTATTAAATCCAAAGCTGCTGGGAGCAGCGAACACTTATATAGTGTTTCCTATGCTAGTCACAAGAGCTTTATACATACTCACTTAATTTTCCTAACAACCAAATGGAGTAGAGATACTGCTATGATCTTAGTTTTACAGATGAAGAAAGTAAGGCAGGAAGAAGATAAGCTAGTCCGTGGCAGAGCTGAGATTTGAACCCTGGAATCGGGCCTTTCATTACCACATCCCTGCCCATTTTGGAGTATCTATCAACACATAATATGTGTGACTACTCTTTTGTCCAGCAATTCTGTTTCTTGGTATTTAGTCTAGAGAAGCACTCATGTACCTGAGGAGGCACGTGCCAGAAAGTTTTTGAGACACATTTGTCAGCCTAAAAAAATCCATCCAACGTGTACAAGTACGTCATCAATACAAGAACAGGCAGACGAAGCATGGTGTTGCCATGCCATGCAGTGCTTGTATCATCAGCAATGCAGCCCTTAATAGGTGGGCTTGACCTTGCAAGACTGATAAAACTTACTATCAGTAAGACAAGTCAGCTGCGTAGCAAGTATATACAATTTAATGCCATACACACAGCAAAATTATGTATATTGAGATGACTAATTATATATTTAAATGACTATTTAAAAATATATATTTAAATGACTGTGTATATTTAAATGATTATACATAAATAGACAGAAAGAGGCCTGAAAAGGGCAGCAAATGCGTTCTCTTGGGAAAGAGATAGTGTTTATGGGAAACTTTACCTTTGTATGTATTTTAAAGGACATGAATGCATGCATTTAGGATCTGTATAATTAAAAATGAACCTTTTTTTTTTTAAGGATAGCAACTTACCCTGAACCACACAGCTAAAAAACAAAACCATGCAAGTCTTGTGTTCTTTCCAGTTAACGCGCTCTCTCTCCAAGAATGTCTACCATGGCCCCCTGTGCTACATCAGTAGTTCAGTATTGGTTATTCATCTCTAGCAGAGAACGCTAAGTCGATCTTCAAATGTTCTCACCTTCGGAGGAGCTGCGAAACATGAACCACAGCGTGACTTAACTGTTCTTTCCTTTATAGTCAGCGCCCCGTGCCTGTGGTCACTGAATCGGCTGTGTGAGTCAACTGGTGCGTTTGTCAGTGTTGTAACCTGTGGGACTTCACTGTCAGGAAGCAGTCACCTGGGGAGGAGTCATAGATGACACATAGGGTCCCTGATGTCACCCCAAGCCATGACAATTTGGTTTGTCCTTTCTTTCCTCTCCCTCCAAAGCAGTGGACCCAGGGAATGGGGGTGGAAGGTGTCATGTCTTATGAATTACTATTAAAGGTTTATTTTCATTGTTTTGTTTTGTTTTTCATTGTTTTTGACAGAGAGACAGAGAGAGACAGAGAGAAAAGGGAGGGCCCAGAGCAGTCTCCATAGTTGACAGCATTAGTTTTCTACATGGCTTCGTTCCACTGGTGGAGATGGGGCTGCACAGGTCATGAACTGGCCAGGTCCTCCTGCCCAGGGTGGGAGACAAACTGGGGTCCCTCACCTAGGAGGCTCACCCCATTGAGAACCAAACTGGGGGCACACCCCAGTTCAGCATGTGGGTTCCCACAGGGGAGGGCCGGGATTCGATCTCTGGATCCTGGGGCTATAAGACAAGTGCTCAACCCACTGAGCCATCTGGCATCCCCTGTAAATTACTATTGCAGGTGAGCAGTATAGCAGGAGAGGTTTTTAGACATTAATTGGTATATCACTTAAAAATAAAAAATTGTGGTAACCCACAGCAGAAAAGGAAATCGCCGAAAAAAGTGAAATCTTTCCTCAAAGTCTAATGACTGCCAAGTTAAAAACCAACGATGTAACAGATGCTTCCTAGGTCATGTTATTTTAATTCTTAGAACATTATTATGATCTCCTTCTACAAATGAGAGAACAGGCTCAACACCTCAACCAGGTTAAGTGGCAGAGCTGGATCCAGATTTGTCCCTAGCAAGTGACAAAGCCTGGCTTTGGCCTGTCGTCCTATGATGCTTGCTGGTCAGGAGAGTTTTCCAGCTATGAGATCCTCTTCCCTGCCCCTGCCCTCCCTTGTCTAGATAAGTCTCCTAGGAATATGGAGAGCCGAGGTCATAATCCCTCTGCCCCAACAGCTGTGCCTCAGAAGGGTTGCAGATCACCTATAAAAATGACTGAAATACTGACAATACAATATGGATGAACCTTGAACACATTGTGTGAAGAGAAAGGAGTCAGTCACAAAGAACCACGTTATACGCTCCTATTTATATGAAATGTCTGGAGTAGGCCAGTCCATAGAGACAGAAAGTAGACTCGTGTTTGCCTAGAGCTGTGTGTGAGTGAGTGTGAGTGTGTGTGTGTGTGTGTGTGTGTGCGTGTGTGTGCTGGAGGTCGGGCTTGCGTTTCCTTAGCAGTGAAAGGATAGCATGCCAATATTCGTTTTTCTGGTTCTCTATGTGCTGGAGCCACATGTGTTCTTATTCCTCGATTCATACAATAATTCAACAACACTCACCAAGTTTTCTTTAGATATTTTCATTCTTGTGCAAGATGGATAGCATAAATGTTGTCTTTTTGAATTATTTTTTGAGCTACTTCTTTGACCCAGCAGAGAACAACTTCTCTATTAGACATTCCTATGACTTCTAAGTAAATAAAAATACATGTCAACTCTGGCCTTTTTACACCAATTGGAACCCTCCAGTTCCTCAACCACCAACTAAATGTCACTTAAACTGGAATGGAGGTGTCTATTTGCCATCTTGCAGGTGAATTTTCTTCCTATTCTTTGCAACTAATTTACCATCGACACCAAGAGGGGCCTGTGATGCTTTTAAATATAACACATGTTAACCTGGAGTCCATGTGGTCCAGTCTCTGTGCAGTTGCATTTAAAATGTCCTATAACTAAAGATAAATGGTTACGCAATTCAAGTCTTTTTAAAGAATGGCGAATGGATCCAGTTCATAATTACAGAGCAATATTTCTTAAGGTCCTCTTTTTAATCTCTCTGGCTCAGTCTTCCCCAAATGTCCCCACAACTCTTCAAACTTCTCCCCCAGCCCCTGTGCTCTGACCCATTCTCAGCTTTCTTTCTTTTTTTGATGCGAACACACAACTGCTTCGATTTACAGCCTTGTCTACCTTTTACGTGGGTTAGTTCAACCACAGGTTTAAGCATACAGCTGCTTCATGCACATGCTTTTCTGAGGAAGGAAAGTGTATTCTCCTAAACACTTTTCTTTTCAGTCCTGATATTCTGAGAGCTGGGGTGTTTCACATAGAGGCAGTTGGGGAATGCTATTTTTTGTTTTCAGGGTCTGACCACACTTCTCCACAGAACATCTTGAAATTAAGGAAATGCTGTGGGGACATGAGATGCAGCCGCAGAAGCCTCAGAGGGAAGGACTAGTGGGCATTTGTGGGCAAAATGTTCCAAGGGAGGCATGTCCCAGGCAGGGCCGGCCCCCTGGGCCCATGATTTGTGCCTCCACACAGGGCCCTGCACCCAGAAGGGCCCCAGTGCTCGGTATAATCTGTTGCCATTCCTGTCTTCATCATATGTGAACAAAATAACCCTGATTTTCGTCTTGAACCCAGCCCTACAAAGTATGAAGCCAGTCCTGAGCAGAGGCAAAGGTCCTCAAACACTGCTACTTCCCATCCGTCTCCTTTTCTATGCCCCACACTCATCAGAAGGTTTTCTTTTCCAGAATATTTAAACGTTTATTCTGGCAAATGATCTGTGAGCTCACTCTGAATTCCCCTCCTCCCCTCTGTAGCCCCAAATAGATAGGTTTGCTTTAACTTACAGAAGACATGATTCTGAAAAGCTGGAGGTGGAAAGATCTTGAATATATTAAGTCATTTAAAATCCACAAGGGGAGCTGGTTAATCAAAGAAACCATACAGTGGATGTATTCCCATGTAATCAAAATATTTCAATATGATATTTACCCACGATTTCTTTATTATATTTTTACAAAACAATAACAACAACAACAAAAGTTTGCATACAGAGTTTTTTTAAGTGACATACTGGTAGTTGATATAACAATACTACCTATTAACACTTTGTATTGAAGACATCATAAAAATCAGATAGACATAACAAATATGTGGTAAAAAGTAGTGTAGTAGCCCCCTTTAACAACTGAGAGAGGGCTTCTAGGTTTGCTGACTCCTCTTGAACGCTCTGGGGCGTCTTGAACACTAATGGTGTCATCCCACATGGACAGAAAGTATGGCTTCGGACAAGGCTGATCAGACATCCCATTTGAAATTGGACAGAAAACAATGGTACTGTCCCATTTCAAATGGTCCGTATGGTCAGCCTAGTCTGACTGGGCTGAATTCAAGGTGTCAGTAGGCTGACCATACCTACCATTGGTGTCTGTCCCATTTCAAATGGCCTGTCTGGTCAGCCTACTGAGGACAGCAGCCACTTGGGCTGCATGACCTTGAACAAGGTGTGGAAGCTCTGTAAGCCTCACTTTCCTTGTTGGTAAGCTATAGGAGGTATTCATAACCACCTCGGTAGTTTAAAAGACATGAAATGAAATAAATACCTGGTGAGCAATCAGGTGTTAAATGTCAACTTGTCTCAATGCATGTGTACTTGTCTGAACATGCTAGCTGTCCCTGCCCTCCCCAGGCACCTGTCTGGATGGAGCAGTACTGGCGCAGTTTCGGAATACCTCCCACCTGGACATTTCTTTGCTTTTAATCAGCTCCTCTTTTTGGAGCCCAATAGGAAGAGATTTTGAGGAGAGAAACAGGGATGAGAGGAGGTGGCACCAACTGGAGGCTCGTGCCATTCTTCCCTGTCAATCTGGGCTCTGGCTGCCCCAGATCCACTAAGACTAGTGGTTTGCAACCAGGGCTGCCCTCCCCAGGGGCATTGACAATGTCTGCAGACATTTTGATTGTTGCAACTTGGGGGGGCAGGGGGTCACTACTGGCCTGTAGATGGTGGAAACCAGGGATCCTGCTAAACACCCCATTACGCACAGGACAGCCTCCACAGCAAAGTAGGTGGCTGAAGGGTTGGCAGCCTGTCTGAGGACTTACCCCAGCCTCTTATCAGCCAAGGGAGCCCCTTCTATCCCTATGAGCCACTCACAGGGTAAGTTTCTTAAACTCTTAGGAATGTCAGAGAAGTCCCAGGACGAATGGTGATGCTGGGGGCTTTTATTTTTCAGATTTCACGTGGCATGAGAGGATGACAGACTCCAGAGGGCCCCAGAGGCGCACACTTTGTTTTCTATCGACGCTGCTTTCCCAGAAAGTTCCAGAGAAGTCAGACACCGTGCTTCGCTGCATGATAGCCGGTAACCGTCACTAGCGAATCGCCCCTCTGAAATCTCCCTGTGGACCGAGCCTTTTGGCTCACAAAGCCGTTGTTAAAACATCACTTGGAAAAATGACCTGGGAAGTTTATTCTAAGTAACCCATTGAGCAACTAAATCCTGTGTGATGTCTTTACTAAAAGATTTCTTCGAGTCACTTCCTGGACACATCTTAGTGACCTTTTTTACTTCACACTGTGGTTTTTGGTTAAGCAATTCCCACACTGGTTATTTTTTCAGATAATCCACCCTAATTTCCTGTGGCACATAGGAATAGCATGAAGAATGCCACTTCGGACAATTTACTGGATTCTTCTTCCATCACCCTTTTACTGAGACCCCAACACTGGCTAAATTTGTCTCCCCACTGCCTGCCTTCTTCAGGCATGCTAGTGAGCAGTGAAAAGGTTAAAACAAAGGTCAAAATGCCCAGTGGAAGACGAGCAAAGTCCTGGAATCCCCCTGGACTGGAGAATAAATAACCCAGAGCTGACTCCGAATTTGTACTCCACCCCCCTTCCCCCCGCCACACACACCCCACCCTCAACTGTTGGAAAGGATTTGTTATTAAGAGAAAATGGAAGGAAAATAATTGGGTATGGAAATGGTATCCTATACCTTGTGGGTTGGATTTCATTTCTTTCTTGTACTATGTTTCTACCCACAAAAACAGGCCCAGGGGTCTTTCCTGCGGGCAGACAGAAAACTCTTTTCTCCCTGATCCCTTTTTCTAAGTCCAGAGTGGAGGCAAGCCAGCCTCTGGAAGACTGGCGTGCACTTAGCAAAAATCGGAATAAAATCTCGTCTCCAGTCTGCATGCTGGAGTGTAGGAAACTGCACTCAGGCTCTGGCCCCAGAGCTGAGCCCCTCTTTCTCCGTGTTTGTTCATAGCCACTGAGACAGAGCCACCACTGAGCTTACTTACTCTGGACAGCAAGGCTCCCAGGTCTCCCCAGGAGGTGTTGGTGTTTGGATGTACCCTAAACTTGACTACTGGTCCCCCACACATTAGCCGGGCACTTGTGAAACATTCTGGATGTGACCTGCAAGTAGGTTTTAAAAACAAGGGTGGGATTATTGGGGGAGGTTTCCAGCAAGTGGAGAAAGGAAAGAGAACCACCCACAAGGTCCAAGATACCACATTTCTGTGCAAGTCTCATTTCTGGCTGATTATTCAGATCTCTACCCCACAAAGGGAAAAAACCAGTCAGCCAGGAAGAAGCTGGGGGGGAGGGGGCGTATTCAGCTCTCACCACTCTGAATGCAACACTGAAGTCGTAAGAGATCAGAATGAGTGCCCCAGGCCCAGCGCATGCACACTTCATATGCTTGCTTCAAAAAAGTCCCATACACACAAAAAGCAGCAACAAAAAACTTCCTAAGGAGGAATCGAACAGAACCGACAGAAAGTAGGATGCCAGGAAGTGAGTTGTGCTCAGCAGCCTCCTTCATGGCTTTCAGGGAAGCGCAGTTTTGGTGGTTTAGTCATTAGCCTAAAAGAGACAGCCACGCAGCTGCTGGAGAAGTACATGTCCTTGCACGCAGGTCTGTCTGTTCCTGGCGCCAGGGACCCGTTTCACTATTCAGGCGCCTACCTGCACATTCATGGTGTTGGCACAAAGGTCATCTAGCTGGAAGACCCCAAATTGGTGACACATAGAGGGACAGAGAGGGGCTCTGAGCAACTCAGGTCCCATCTATTGTACGGGTCTCGGAAGACCATGGTGTTCTTCTCTGAATAGTCTCCGGGGTTGCTTGTCAAAAATCATGTGGTAAATAAGACAGAAAACACAAGAATGTTCCTGGGATGGATTCAGAATGGCGTATTTTCCCAAACACCAGCCTTTTCTCCTACATATACAGCACATTTTAATGACTTTTCAGTGATGTGGAGGCTGATGAGAAAGTTCTTTGGGATGCACTGGAAATCTTCCTGCCCCATCACAAGGGGGAAAAAAAATCCCAGGGTATGAATGGAATTCCTGGAAGCTTTACCAGTTAACCTGCGAACTTTACACGGGTTAATGATCACCAGGGGACAGTGAAACCCTGCTGAGGGAGGAAGCACAGGTTCATTTCCATGATGACACCAGTCACATGTGCACAATACCAGCCTGGGAAGCCTACATTCCAGACTCCTTCATCCTCAGGAAGACATGGCACTTACTAACGCACTTTGTTCTTCCCTCTTTTGTACCATAACATAAGGTCAACTCTAAGCACTATTAAAGTATAATTTTCAGAAAGAAGGGAAAGCCGGGATGGCTCAGCGGGTTAAACGCTCGCTTTTAAACCCCGAGGACCGAGGATCGAATCCCGGCTCCGGCCCATGCGGACCCACATGCTGAACTGGGGTGTGCTTCCCGAATGTGGTGAGGCCCCCAGTTCAGTTAAAAAAAAAAATATATATATAGAAAGATAAAGTGTTTCCCATGCAAATATGAAATTAACATTTCAGAAAAAAAAAATTTCAATTCTTTAAATAAAAAGGGACCCAGAAAGTTTTAAGCCCTGGTCAAAGAACATTTGAGGAACTAGGTCTGTACAGACAATTTAATAAAGGAATGTTAGGCTGAGATTTCTGGGTTAGGTAAAATACGAGTTAACGTCCTATAGGGCAGTCAACCATAATTTATGGGGTTGTCTTTTCTGCTACATAGACAGAGATTATTTGCAGCGTTATTGGATTAAAAATCTACATGTTTCCATGCAACTTCACTGAATCAGGGAACTTTAATCAATAGTAATCATCGAATGAAAGAAAGTACTTTCCCCTAGATGATTCTTAGATGGAACTTTGTCCCCTTATGACTTTGAAAGTGGGTACTGTCCTCATTCTTGTCTTGTTTCTAAGTTTTAGATAGTTTTTCTTAATCTCTCCTTGAGCGTAGAGGTGGTAGTTTTCATTTGTATGCTCCAGGCCCACCCAAGCACAGCACCCATGGTAGGCACATAACCTGCCTATTGTGCTTATTGGATGATGCAGTTGTATCTATGAGAGAGAACTTCTCTAGTTCCTCAACTGACTTATCCATCATGCGCATCCCTATCGCTTCATATCCATTCCTATTCATAGCTTTATTATTTTCCTTTGTAAAAAATACTTCATGTAATAAGAATACTCTTATTTCTATATCATCAGGTCAGCCCAAACCTGAGGTAACTTGGTATAAGAATGGTCAAACCATAGAGGACTGCAGCATTGTTTCCAGTTATGAGTTCTTCGAGAGCCAGTATATCCACGTGTTACATCTCTATTGGTGAGTGGAAGAGTGTCTGTGGACTGCTTACTAAGACCCCTGTATCCTGCCATGTGACGGCACTAAGAAGTTAGGCCAAAAGGTTGGCTCATGTTTGCTTTTGGAGAACTAATGTCAGATGTTCTTGGCAGGCATCCGCACAGGCATCCAGGCATGAGTCTTTGCTGAGCTCTGCCTGGTCACTACTCACACTCCCCTAATGTGCTGCCATCAATGGGAGTATAAATTTATCTAGACTTTTATTCAAGGTGGTCCAGCCATTTTCATTCATTAAATGAGTTTTCATTTCATCTTCTTCTCTCTGGAAGGTTGAGAAGCACAGTAGGATTTCAGCAAGCTCATCCAATCTTTCTTGTGTAAGAACAGGGAGAAGAAGGGACTGACCATGATCCCACAACAAATTGGTGATGGAGTTGAGGCTAGAAGCCATAGCTTCTGGCTTTATTTTAGGGAAGCAGCATGGTCCCAACAGTGGTTTCTAAGTCTTCTTTTTTGTTTCCCCAAGAACTAGTTGGATGAAATCAGGAAGTTCCACATGTAAAGTAGAGAAAATGAGAACTGCTCTGGTTGAAGCTGGGTGGGGGTCTGTGCTCTTGGTCCACAATGCTGCTACTGATCTCGATGTCCCTTATAGGGACTCTGAGGAGCCAGAGGTTCTGTAGCTCATGGTATGAAAATGGCTGGTATACATGCGCTTGTGCCAATAGCCTTGGATCTGAGAATAACCAAGTAAGACTTGGGTTTGAATTCTGGCTCTGCCATTCTGGCTGTTTAATGTCGGTCAGTTACTTAACCTCTCCACTACTCAATTTCTTCATACATAAAATAAAAGGGTGGCTAATAGAACTAAATGATCTAATGCTCATAAAAGGCTTGTTGTGTAATAGTTGTTCAGTAAATACAAGATTTCTTATCTCAAAGTACAATTAGAGATCACAGTTGAAATGCTTGACTAAACTGGCTTCCAGTATATCTGACCTTATATTTAAAATAGCCATTTATTCATCTAATAGATAATTCTTTAAATAATATTAATCAAGCAGTGACTATGAGATCTGACAATTAAATTCGTGAACTTGCCACCATGTGCTTACGTTGGCAACACTGTACTAATAAGTCAGTAAGGTTTCATAACCTTGGTATATCAGTTATCAATGTCTCACAGCTGCGTTCATGTCGACATGAATTTGTACCAACTGGACAAACAGTCAACCAAGTCAACCATTTGGAAGTGCTAAAAAGACTGCGTTAAAAAGTTAGACAGGGGAAGCTGGGATGGCTCAGTGGGTTAAGTGCTCACTTTGCAGCGCCGGGGGCCAAGGATTGAATCCCGGGCCTGGCCCATGTGGACCCATATGCTGAACTGGGGAGTGCCCCCAGTTCAGTTCTCTCTCTGTCTCTGTATCTGTCTCTCTCTCTCTCTGTCAAAAACAATATAAATAAATAAATAGATAAAAGTTAAAAAGCAGATACAATTTAAAAAAAAAAAAAAAAAAAAAAAAGTTAGACAAAAACAACCTGAACTTTACACTAACAACTCATGGCTCTTGCATCACGACAATGCACCAGCTCCCACAGCACTGTCTGTGAGGGAGTTTTTAGCCAGTCAACAAATCACTGGATTGGAACACTCTTCCTACTCACCTAATCTGGCACCCAATGACCTTTTTCTTTACCCAAAGATAAAGGAAATATGGAAAGAAAGACATTTTGATGATATTCAGGACATTAAGGGTAATACAACAATGATTTTTAAGGCAATTCCAGAAAAAAAGTTCCAGAATTGCTTAGAAGGGTGAACTAGGTGCTGGTGTTGGTATATAGCTTCTCAAGGGGAGGACTTTGAAGGTGACCATCGTCATATTCAGCAACAAGGTATGTAGCACTTTTTCTAGGATGAGTTCATGAACTTATTTGTCAGGACTTGTATCTGCCTGAATCTGGTCTTTGGGTCACTAAGTCTGTGTTCTTAGCTACTTGAAAGCCCCCATTTCTCCATTTTGCAAGGGTTGTTCCTGGTTTGTTGGCCTAATCTGCCATTCTGCTTCAAGGCCAAGAGCCCTGCTGCCATATTTGTGGACCTTTCGATCTTCCCTCTTTCCTCAACACCCCTTCCATCCACCCTCCCTGCCTTCTCCTCCTCACTCCACCCTTGTCTTATGTGACTGTGTATTTTGGGCAAATGAGGCACTGGGAGGAGATTGATCGGTGCCGTGTGACCTTTAAGGTACCACAGGTCAAGTGCGTTTGTTAGGCAAGAGGAATGGGAAGCCAAGGACTCATGCCAAGGACTAATAACCATATGGTTTGCACTGTAGCGTGAAAAAATTTTTTTTCAGAAGATGTGGGAGTTGGGAGGAGGGGTGGAAAATGCAAATAGATGTCTTCTATCTCATAATGAAAGCAGGTTGTGAGATGTGTATACAAACAGAGAACTGTGGTCTCTTATGAAGACCAGTTAAAGAAAGGCAGCAAAGCAATAGATAAAAATCTGTCTATGAACCCACAGCTAGAGAGAGAGAGACAACTTCTCTCTGCAGCAAGGTGGCCTCTTTTGATGATCACGGTCACATCCCACTATGCAGAGAGAGAGAGAGAGAGCACACAGATTACAAGAGACGCAGGAGGGAGCGGAAGGCAGGAGGGTGGACTTGGAGGGCAGGCCTCGTAGCCCCCGGCTCTCTCGTCAGCTCCACCCTGGCATTGGCTGGGCCGGGGTCAGGCCCTGCCGAGGGCCCATCGGGACAATGGCCCAGTCTTGCCATGTATCCCATCCCTGGTAGGGTACAGGGAGGCATCCTGGAGATGAAAGACAAGGCAGGGCTGGATCCTGGGGGCCGCATGGGCCATAGTTAAGGGAATTATATCCATCTCCTAAAAATGATGCCCTGTCTGTGAAGGAGTTTGGGCAGCAGAGGATCATGAGAAGGACTGGATTTTTTAGAACAACCCTATAACTATAGTCTGAGACTGGATGGGAGGGTGGGCTGAATGAAGACAGCAGTAGGAGAGGTCAAACATGAGAGATGTTAGAGCTTCGAAGACCTCTCCTCCAGCGTTTGCCACACACCTACATTTCCAGTCTCCTCTCCACCTCTCCTGCTCCCATGCTGTGTGGTGGTCAGACGGAGCAGCTGGCCATTCTCACTGCATTGTCAGGCTCAGTCATGCGTGCCCACCTCAGTCCCTTCGCCTGGAACACTCTCCTCTCCCACTTCATTCTCCAGCCCACACATCCTGCCGGGAGGAGCAGAAGCACATAGGTCCCAGGGCTTTGTGGACTGAACCTTCCTGAATCACCTTCTATAAAACAAGTTAGCACTCGCCCTGTTATTTGTTGTTGTTGTTTCATTTTATTCTTTTCATTCGTCCATCTGTCTCCCCACTAGACCGATAGCGCCATGAGGCTGCTGAGGCCCCAGTACCTAGAGTGGCCTGCACATAGTACGTGCTCAATAAACACTGGTTGCATTGAGTTAGTGGCTTCTGCTTCATTTCTGTCCTCTCTTTGTTAGACTGTCAACTCCAAGGAGCAGAGACTGGAGTGTCTGTTATTTTGTACCCCCTTAGCCTCATATGTTTGTGAACGATGATAAAATTCTCCAGATCTTTTTATACCTGATCACCCAAGGGGACTTCAGCTTCTTGCCAAACATCTAAAAACCATGAGCTATTTGTTGTGAATGAGGCTGGGCAAAGGAGCATGGATAAATCAGTTAAAAATACCTCCACTCCTGGAAGCAATACTTCAAGGCACATATTCTGTTAAAGGTAGACCCGTCACCGTCAACTTCACTTCCAAAGGACAGAAGAGTATTTCCACCATTGAGAGCAAGGATCTAAAGTCAAGTTGTCTGGATTTAAACCTCATATTTACCTCTTATGAGCTGTGTCCTCTTGGGCAAGTCACTTAAGCTCTGTGTGTCTCAGTTTCCTCATCTGCAAAGTGGGGAAAATGACAGCACCTGCTTTGTCGGGCTGGTGTGGGGATTAAATCAACACATGCAAAGAATGTAGACTATTCTAAAAGTAATGGCCGTTTTATGCACGTTGAACATGTTCCCCAAACTGAACTGTAATATTGGAACTGATTAAAAATAGGACAATTTGATAGTAAGAAAAGTAGCTAAGTTTGGAAGTATTTTCCCTCTTGGAAGATAAAATATAATTAACATGTTTGATCAACAAATTACTGGGCAGAAATAAAGATGACTGAACCTTGTTATGTCTTGGCTAAGACGGAAAATGCATTTCAGTCAAGGTTGGAAAGCATTCTGTGAACTTTGTGTTCCAGTGAGCTTAAGTAGGTGTAAGAAGTCTTAAAGATGACCCATAGAATTTTCCAGCACCCGGAAGGCCTCTGTGTTCCTAGCACAGAGCTTCGGCTGCCTCCTGTCGCATTCTTGCTGCATGAACTCAGCAGGCCTGCACCTTGGCCATGCCTCAGAGCACGCCTGGAGCGTTTCTTGAATGAGTCCTGAGGGTCTGACGAGAAACTGCCATTTGGGTCCCCGGGTGAGAGGTCTGGGCCCTAATCCACCACCCATCATCACAGTCCAGACTCTGGTAGCAAGTGTCTCAGAGGAGTGAATGGTTATGGGAACCACGCCATGGGACATGCAGCTTTTCCTGTGTGACTCCTCATTTTTTTCTGGGGACTGCACTTGGGTGGTTGCTCCCACCAGTTGCTAGTTCTCAAGGCATATCAATGTTAGTTTGGGGTCAGGTAAAAGATTGATGCAAGAGACCCTCGTAAAACCTTGGGACAGCCAGAGAAAGCACTCCAAGTGAGTCTGGTGTTTAGCTCTGCACTAAGCGCTTTAGAGGAAATAACCCCTTTGGTGTGGGCACAGTTTTTGTCCTGAGCCGGTTAGTGGTTATTCCAAGGTCCCACAGCAGGTGGGCGGAGTGTGAACCCAGGCAGGCTGGCTGCTGCTTCTGTCTCTTAAGCGCTGTGCCACACTGGCTTTGCAAGCTGCCTCTCTGGCCCAGAATTGCACTTTGTGAAGAAGAGTAGACTGTCCCCTGCAGTTTGCTAGCAGGCCTCGCTCCAAAGCAGAACTCCTCTTGCCCTTCAAGGCCCTCACCCTCCAGTTCTACCTTCTGTGACACCCCATGTCAGTTCATTTCTCTACTGTCCCTTACACATGACCTGCTGGTACGGGCTCCGGTACTCTGCCCGGAATGCCCTCCCCTCTCTCCATCCAGGCACTCCCCACTGGGCTCAAGTCCCAAGCTCTTGGCTTTCTTCCTTGAAGATCCAGGCCACCCTGACCTCTCCCCTCCTTGCCACCAGGAGTGCTCTCTGGGAACGGATAATATCTCGGCACAATCGGCGGTTTCCCCATAGAAAGAAGCAAGTCTTCCACCACCAGTTTCTTGTCTTCCTTCTCAAGTCCCACACAGTGTCCCGGGCACAGATAGCTGTAGGTCCCACAGGGCATACGGGAGAAGGAGGTGTTCCTGCTCAGCCAGAGGCTGAGGGCCATATCAGTGATGGCGAGCAGGAGGGCTGCATCCTCACCCCGTTTGCTGTGCAATGTGGGGGCATCTTACAGAAGGATTTGCGTTCCTCCCTAAGTGGCTGACGGAGCCTGAGCTCCAAATCCCTCACTCTGGGGAGAAAAAAATCTCTCATGATCTGGCCCTGCCCACCTCCTGGTGGGTGACCGAGCCTCCTCCTGATTTTCTGGGTCAACCTTAGGTCACCTGTCATTGCCCCAGTTTCTGTCTGTGATCTTGGTGTAAGAATTAGTCAGCGTCCCTCTTGCCTCTCTAAAGAGTCCTGTTTAAACTGTAAATAATGGGGGAAGCCAGGATGGCTCAGTGGGTTAAGGGCTCACTTTGTAGCACCGGGGACTGAGGATCGAGTCCCGGTCCCGGCCTGTGCGGACCCATGTGTTGAGCTGGGGAGTTCCCCCAGGTCAGTTCTCTCTCTGTCTCTGTATCTCTCTCTCTCTCTCTCTCTCTCTCTCTCTCTCTCTCTCTCTCTCTCTCTCTCTCTGTCAAATAAAATAAAATAAAGTTTAAAAAAAAAAAGATAATTATTTAAACTGTAAATAATGAAGTTAACCTGTCTTCCCCCCAGGACCCAAATAAAGATGCTTTAGTGTTTCCTAGTATAGTGAGAGCCTGGCTATTGCTTCTACCTGGAATGAACAGCCCACTCTCCAAGTCCAGGCACATTGCCATCTTTCCAGATAAAACCCCACCACGGATTTCCTAGGCCGGCTTCCACTGTTGTGGTCCCCGGACACCTCCCCTCATTATTTTGCACTCCCCTGCTCTGAGTCTCTATATTTGGTCTGATTTTCTTCATACACTTCAACCAAAACAATGTGTTGCATCACACTGAATGCAGAAGCAAATACACAAATCCAGCAATCTTCTATTAGGCCAGATATTAAAGATATGTGAAAAGAGGTAGAGCAATACCACACTTAGGATATTTTACTTTGTTTTGGAAAAATAGAGGTATTTCTCATAATAGTATGTTTTTATGCTAACATGTGATGAGTTTATGTTTGTTATTTTAAAATGAATAAATAAATATTTTCAATTTTTCTGTTTTAATTTTAATGCGGTAAATTTTGATAGATATAGCCCCCATAAGCAAATGTTCTTTGGGGTCCTCAATTATTTTTGAGAGTGTAAAGGGGTCCTGCTGCAAATACGTTTGAGAACCTCTGATTTAGACCAGTCTAGGGGGTTCAAGCTCAGAAAAAGCACCACCTACTTCAGATGGCCTGTAGCTCTATTCCTTTAACATGGAGATGATTAATTTGGAAAGAGTCGAGTGTTCAAGCCAGACTTTCACAGCAAGACATGGAGGCACGCTGCTGTTTCCTTCAGCCAAAAGGAAAGATGTGCAAAGAGGGGATGCAATGCAATGTTCAGGGAATTTCTTCCTGAATGTCTTGCATTCCTGTCAAATCACTGTGGGGCACGCACTTCACACTACCAGCATCTTGCAAAGATCCTAAACCCCAACCCCATTCACACCATTTCAGCTGCTACCACTGAAGTCCCTTGTGTGAGCTCCTGTACTCTTCCAGTGGGTATCGTACAACGTAGCACAGAACTGACCTGCAAGGTCTTCTGAGAAATTGACATTCTCTCCCGCCATGGATTTTTAGTATTTTAGGGCTTGATGGGATGTCTCTCACATCTTTTTGACTCTTCCTCAACTTTTAACATAATCTCAGGCACTGAAAGATACCTGACATGAGTTTTTCAGTTGACTAAGATAAAGATTTAGGACAGAAACACATTATTTGTAAAAGTGATTACTCCAAAGAGACAACCAACCAATTGGGAGAAAGTATTTGCAAACAGTGCCTCTGATAAGGGGCTAATATCAAAAATATACAAAGAACTTGTACAACTCAACAAGAAAAAAACAAGCAATCCAATTAAAAAATGGGCAGATGACCTTAACAGACACTTCTCTCATGAAGACATACATATGGCCAACAGATATATGAAAAAATGCTCCACATCACTAGCAATTAGGGAGATGCAAATAAAAACCACA
>PVKE010019051.1:9737-28982 GCA_004027555.1 Craseonycteris thonglongyai | reverse complement strand
TTGGTCATTAACACAGAAGTCAAATTATGTGATTTTCAATATTAATTAATGCATTTCAGATAACAGACTAAGCACCCATACAGATTCTCCCAACAGGCCTAAGGAAGACTCTTGCTTCTTGCAGATACTGTGCTATAACCAATACCTGGGAAATAGAGGTTATGAGTTTAACAGAAACCTTTGCCCTCTATTTCCAAGCAGCCAGATTTCATTACCACTTTATTTTTACAAACATATTTACAGTTCTGACAAACAGCTTCTTGGATCAGTTCTTCACTGAGTATTCATTCTAATAAAATGCCATTTAATCACTGTGAAATATTACTTTGGTTATATAGTTTTTATAAGCTTCATCTAAGAATTTGCCTGAACTTTACTTACTTCAGAAGGTTTAAAATATCACTACCATGTTATGTGGAAAATACTACAGCACAAAAGTACCCTGGACATATGTTTAGTTATCCAAACACCAGAGGGTTAACAAGCGAGGTTGTAATCCTACACAGTTCTGAAAAATTTACTTGCACATTTAGCTACTGCACAGTCCAGAGAGGTGGAGCATCAATTTAATAATTACACTACAGGCGGAAAACTTAGAACGTGAAAATTAAGAACATAAAGGATTAAGATGAACAGTGTATAGCCCTGACTTTTATATAATTAAGTGGTTTGCATTCTCTTTTATTTTAAAAGCTGAACTTCAAAGAACTCTAGATACTATGAATACATATATATTCATACATATATGAATGACACATGTCAGGCTCAGCTACAAATATGGAAAATGCTAATAAAACAAAGTGGTGTTCACATTGAAACAGATCTCATCACCTCCCTAAATTAGAAATATAAATATTCATCTTTGTTAGTAATTGTATTTTGTTTGGAGCATGAACACTTTGAACTATAACAGGTAGTTATCTATTTCTTCTCTATTCTGTTTATAGAACCTTTCAAATACTATGGCATGAAGGTATAAGAACCTAGGGTAATGGGGGGAAGACGGGATGGCTCAGGGGGTTACCGTAAGTGCTCACTTTGCAGCGCCGGGGACCGAGGATCGAATCCCGGCCCCGGCCCGTGCAGACCCATATGCTGAACTGGGGAGTTCCCCCAGTCAGTTCTCTCTCTGTCTCTGTCTCTGTATCTCTCTCTCTCTCTGTGTCAATAAATAAATAAATAAATAAATAAATAAATAAATAAAACAAAAAAAAAAAGAACCTAGGGTAAGCTTTTTAAAGTAGTGAGAAAACCTGCTTTTTGAAAAAATTTCCAATTCTTTAGGGACCAATCCTTTGTTTAGTGTCATAAATATATGAAAATACTAACATTGTTACAAAAGTTTATAAATCTTACTCTTGATCTTTATACTTATCATGTAACTGCCTACATGTAACAGTAAAGAGAACACAGACAGTAATCACAATAAATATGTACATAATATGGAAAAGGAGGTAGGTGGTAAGGCTTAAAAATGAAGCAGGGGGAAGCCGGGATGGCTCAGTGGGTTAATCGCTCACTTTGCAGCCCCAGGGACCAAGGATCGAATCCCAGCCCCGGCCCGTGAGGACCCATGTGCTGAACTGGGAGCTCCCCCAGTTCAGTTCTCTCTGTCTCTGTATCTCTGTCTGTCTCTCTCTCTCTGTCAAAAACAATAAATAAATAAATAAATAAATAAATAAATGAAATTCACTCAAAGAAAGCTATTTAAAAAAGAAAAAAAAAATTGAAGCAGGACACAGGGATCGGGGGTTTGGAGGGGTTTGCAAATTAAATAGGGTGGTCTGGGAGAATGACAGATACAAAGGCCAAAGACCTCTTCAATAAATTAAAGTAGTTCATGTATAGGTAGTCAAATTCAGTTCAAGTTCAGAATTGATAAAAAATGGGATGGATGATGGGATGGATGGCATTAACAGACACATAATAGATAAGGAGGCACTTTTAACCAATAAAAATATTAAGAGATGCTTGAAGTATTAATAACCAAGGAACTTTTTACAATGTGAAACTGGTCATAGCCAGTCAGTTGGCAAAAAAAAAAAAAAAATTGACACTACCAAAGAGATTCACAGAATCTCTTCTAGAATAGTGATGGGAATGTAAAATGAGCTAAAGTTAAACATTCACATTCATTTTCAAGCTAGCAATATTTACTCCAAGGTACATAACCATGTACAATACACAAATATTCTTAGTAGGACTCTTCATAAGGACAAACATGTGGAAACAGTGCAACTGCCCATCAATATGAAGAGATTAATAAATTGGTACACTCACACAATGGAATTACATACAGTTGTCAAAACTGAAGCAATATATGTATAGCACAAACAAATATATAATCACAAATAAAAAAGTCTGATAAATTCAGCAAGACTTTTTATAAAGTTAAAAAATAAATACAAATATACATATGAAATACATATAAACTCAATGTAAATATACACACAAAGAAAAAAGGGAATAACATGAAATTCAGAATGACAGTTACCTCAAATCAGGGACATAATGGGGAGAGACTGAAAAAAAAGTTACATAGATAAATGAAGGTTAATGTCAAATTTCTGTGTTAGATAATAAATTCAAAAGTGCTTATTGTATTATTAAAAATGACAAAATGAGAATTGCACCTCTGATAATGGAAGAATATATATTATTGGCTACGCTGTCCCACAAAGAGCAATATAAAACACTGGACAAAATATAAAAATAATTTTGAAGAAATTAAGAGAGCCACCAAAAGCAGGTAGAAACTGGACGGAATTCGTTCTTGAGAAAAGGGGACCATACTTGTGTGAGTGAGATTCACATTTATACATCTTGTCATCTGTGGACACTTTTCAGTCCATGTGATGCGGAGTTGCTAGGAATCCTGAAGAAAATCACAATCTTATTGGTTCAAAGGATAGAAAGGCATACAGTTCTTACATTATATACAAAGATGTTAATTCATAGTAGACTGGTAAGTTAAGAATATAAGATGTAATCCATTAAAACTATAAAATAAAAAGTATATTTAAAGAGCCAATTAGGTAGATATAATGGAATACTAAAAAGTCCTCCATTGATTTGGCAGAAGGCAATAATGGTGGAACAATGGATAGCATAAACAGATATCAAATGGCAAGATGGTAGATTTAAATCCAGTAATATAATTACATTAAATATAAATGGGATAAACACTATTAAAAGTCAGACTGGTTTAAAAAAAAGACAGATCTAACTATATGCAATTAATAAATATAACATGAAAGAATGAAAAATGAGATGCCAGGCATACAGTAAGTCTAGAAAAGGAGTGGCTAAATTAATAGAAGAAAAATGGCTCCCAATCAAGAAATATTACTGGAAAGAAATATTTTATGAGTATAATAATAAGAGTAAATTCACCAGAAGACATAACAATTACAACATTTTTGCAGCTAAGAACAGAACTTCCAAATACAGGAGGCAAAAAACAACACAACTGAGGGAGAACTACACAAATTAAGCCTATCTGTATTAATGTAATTGTTGATATGGTTAGATTTAAGTTTACTGTCCTGCAATTGTTTTTCTGTTTGTCCCATCTGTTACTTGTTCCTCCTTTTCAACCTTCTGTTGTAATGGTAGAAAAGGTAGGGGAAAATCCAGTAATAATAGAGAAGATTTAAATGAAATCATCAACTATCTTGACCTAATTTAACTTACAGAACAAAAACCTCAAATGCAGAATATACATTCTTTTCAAGTCTACATGTGATATTTACCATGATGGGCCATGTATGCAAGGCCACACAAATAAGTCTCAATAATCTCCAAATGGGCTGTAAAGGACTTGCACAGAAGAGTAAAAAGAGCAACCAGAAGCGGTAAGACACTAATAGTAAGAATAGAATTTCCATATACCGTACGTGCATATTACATTTCTGACTTGCCTATGATTTGAGTTATTTTAGTGGCAGCCTTATTTAGGGAACATCTATGTTGATAAAGCTATGCTAATTGTCATGGCTGGGTCAAAGTATTTTTAAAAATAGAACAGCTAAATAAAAAGGCTTCAGAAAATCTTATGCTCTTCAAAAGATTTTCTTAAATCCTCAAAAACATTTGAGAGAAAGACCACCCTGGGTGCTCTCACATACTTAATAAATGGATGGTATTCCAATACAATGGAATATTACTTCACAATAAAAAAGACTGAACTACTGATACTTGCTATATTATGTTGAGCAAAAGAAACCAGACATAAATGACAAAGTATTGTATGAATCCTTTTAAATGAAATTCAAGAACTAGCAATCTATGGTGACAGAAAGAGAACAACAGTTCCTTTAGATTAGAAAATGGCAAATACAGCTGCTGGTACTTAGGACCTGTTCTCCAACACAGGGAATCCCCTTTCTCAGTATTTGTCTTGTTCCCAGTCAGTTAGTATTCACATAAAGCATTCGTAATCACTCAAAACATTTTTAAGTATGGTGTCGCATGATATCTATTGAAAAATATATATCCTAAGGCACTGCAATACGCCACAAGATATCTGCCTTTAAGCTCCTCACTTATCGACCAATTAGATTATTGACCTCCTTATAGGAACAGAACTTGGCTGGTAAGTGAGGAATGCCTGCAATTAAAACAGATACTGGAGGACTTCCTGTTCAATATGTTGATTGAATTGTTGGTTACACATGTTTATACATCTGTCAAAACTCATCAACTATACATTTAAGATGTGTATATTTCACTGTATAAATTTCATCTTAAATTTTTAAAATTAGGAATAAAGATGATTGTTAGAAATAAAAAATTATATTTTAAAATGAACTAACTAAATAAACGGGTTAACAGAAGTAGAAAATGCATGGACTTACAGTGATAATATGTCACCATTCAAGGAGAAGAAAGAATCCAATTATAGATCTGAGGTCCACAATAAAAGACTCAGAATATCCAGGTCCCTTTGTTCTAATTCTTTGCTTACCCAGAATCCTGATTATAACTGTCTTTTGGGTGGACTAAACCATTTAGAAAATTAAAACTTAAACATCTAATGATTCTCACTCACATAATAGCAAATTCATTTCTGGATTCTAAATAGATATATATACTTATTTGAATGACTTGCTGAAGGAAAAGTTACCAAGAACTACAATTACCACATCAAAAGAGTAAGGTTTGGGTTTAAGGTCATAGTTCCAGCTGGAGAAACCCCTTACTTGTTGGGTGATATAAAAAGAAGACCAGCTTTTTCCAGTTTGCAGGAGTACTCAATATAGTAGTTTCCTATTCCAAAGGTTTAATAAAAATAAACTTAGAAAAGTCTTAGAAAAGCAATCTACTAGGAATAATATTCATATATTAGAGTAAGTGGCAAAGAAAGACCCAACAGAAGCATGTTTTGTGTATATTTCAAGCTTGGTTAGGATCCATTTAGAGCAGATTTGAATGGGGTAAAATATCAAGGAAAGTTCCAGCCATGGGTGTGGTGGCTGAAAGGTTGGCAGAAAGCTACAAATGTGCAGGGTTGCTGACTAACTGATGTTTTAGGTCAGGCTGGCTGCCCAGTCTCTCCATGAAGAAACAGACTGTACAAAAATTACAAAGTTCCTTGTAAACTTCTGGTGAGCATGACATTTGTCCTTGGTTTCTCAGCTTTCCTTAGGTAAAATGTCTAGGTTTGAAAGAGAACTTCTAATGTTGTGCCCAGAGATGGGTACAGATCACTGAGATTAAGACACTTAACAGAAAAAAAACCCTTCACTGAAAGGAAGTTTACATATTAATACATTCCACTAGGCTGATAGAGTGTCCTATTATTATGTGGTCTTTATGAGAACAATATATTTACATATAAATTACCCACATATTTCTCACCTATGTTTCCCCTCAGATGCCCACTGGGGATGTTAATCAATTACACAATGATTTCCAATGTATGAAAGCAATACAAGCTTAGGAAAGATAAAATGTGTTTAAAATGAAAAAATCAAAAGGGAGAAGAAAAGGACAATCACTGGTTAACAAGCTGTGGTTTCTGGACCAGCATCAGCATCAGCATCACTTGGGAGTTAGTTAGAATGCAAATCCTTGGGCCCCACCCAAGACCTACTGAATCAGAAATGCCAGGGGCAGGGCCCAGCACCTGGGTTTTTATAAACTGTCCATATGATTCTCATGCATACTCAATGACTGTGCTAATGTAGAAGAGGCCTTCTCTCCTCAGGACAACAAGCCCCACCCAGGTGAAGTTGGAACTAGCTACCAAGGTAAACAAGGGCAGAGCTCCTCTCCCTAGTCTCCGATTTTTACTTTTGATTCAAAAATAACAGCTTTGAAGAAGCAGTTATGTTTTAATCTCCCTCTGCCCAAATCTCTCCTCGTAAACTTCAACTACAAAGTTTTTATGTCTGCAACATGTTAAGATTCTTAAACAATCCTCCTTGCTTTCTGGTTCTCTGCTATGTATCTGCCATCACATACTTACTCCTCCCCACAGTATTAGTCCAAATCTTTTTCTCCTTGAATCCGCTCTAATATCCCTGAAAAATTAATTCAAAATAACATGAAAAGGGAAACAGGGTAAAAAGCGGGATCCAGGGGCAGGGGAAGTGTTGAAAAGAGAAAAGGTTGGGGATATTGGCAGCAGGGGTAATATCTAATGTTACAACACATTTACAAAATTAGTCAAACTGTAAAATAGGTATAATACTGATGACATAACTGGAAATTTGAACACTGGCTATATTTGACAATATTAAGGAATTATTTTAAAGTTATAATAATTCTTTTCTTGGCCTTTTTTTTAAACTTTTTTTATTAGCTTTACATGTAGCAGAGACTATAATGCTTACACATTTACAGTCCTTATATAGTGATAATCTCAAAAGGTCCATTTCTCATTTGATGCCTTACATAGTTGTTATAACACTATTGACTATATTCCCTCTGCTGTACTCTACATCCCATGACTAAATATATATAATAGTTGACATTCAAGATTAACCTGTATTATTTTCAGGTGTACGACACAGTGGTTAGGCATCTACATAATGTACGAAGTGTTTCCCCAGAAGGGTCCCTTGTCTACCAGACACCCTGAATAGCATTTTTTGGCATTACCTATGCTCCCTACACTGTATCTCACATCCCTGCAACCACTATGTGTCTAGCAATTTGCATTTCTTAATCCCCTGTCCTCCCACCTCTAACTCTTATCAGTTGCAGTCTATTTCTATTATTTTAATTGTTTATATTTTGATTGTTCATTTATTCTATTCTTTAGATTCCACATATAAGTGAGATCACATGGTATTTGTCTTTCTCAGTCTGACTTATTTCGCTCAGCAGTATAACTTCTGGTTCCATCCATGTTGTTGTAAATGATAAGATTTCATTCTGTATGGCCAAGTAATACTCCACTGTGTAAATGTAGCATAGCTTCTTTATTCAAGCATTTATTGATAGGCATTTAGGTTATTTCCATTTCTTGGCTACAGTGAACAATGCTGCAATAAACATAGGGTTGCACGTATTTTTTCAAATTAGTGTTTTGGATTTCTTTGGATAAACACCGAGAAGTGGAAATGCTGGATCATAAGGTAGTTCCATTTTTAATTTTTTGAGGAACCTCCACACTGTTCTCCATAGTGGCTGGATGAATTTGCAACCCCACCAACAGTGCATAAGGATTCCCTTTTCTCTGCATCCTTGCCAACACTTGTTGGTCAATGTATTGATGATATAGCTATTGTGACAGAGTATGGTGGTATCTCATTGTGGTTTTGATTTGCTGTTCTTTTATAACAGGTCTTTTTTAAGAGCTATTATTTTGTATAGATAATCAGCAAAATATTCATGGGTGAAAAATACAATATCTGTAATTTGCTTTAAAATAATAAAAAGGGTATACGATAAAGATTTGGATGAAACCAGATTAGGCATAATTTGATGATCGTTATTGAAGGTGGGTAATAAGGAAATGTGGTAACATCATACTATTCTACCTACATTTTCATATATTTGAAATTTTCCACAAAAAATATTTAAATTTTCATTCATATCTTTAGACAATGAAATTTTCAAATACTCCTGACCATAATATGTTGTCTTAAATATTTTAATTTCCTATCTTAACCTCAAGCATACCAAAGGTTCATCAAATATTTACAAACCAAATAAGAAAATACTTGTTATGTTAACCAGCTGCATAAACATAAACACACACTCAGAAAATGGAACAGCTTCTCACAGACAGAGAACTGTAAGGCAGAACATAAAAGAGAGGATATTAATGACCATGCAACAGTTACTTCTCTTGCTCACTAAAATAAAGAGCCACAAAAACGATGGGACAAAGATCGTAAAAATTCAAATAAATGAAGCAGTAAGGGAAAAATAAGACAAGATAAAAGGAAATGGGCTTTTCAGCTCTATGTTATTAATATTTAGAAATAACCAGAAGAGAGCTGATAAAAAGGTTCATGCAATAAGCCAGCATAGCATTCTTTACATCTCAAATAAAAGAATGTTGCTGTTTGAAAAACTGATGTGTATTAAATATCAATAAATCCGAAGATCTTGTGATAAATTGAAAAAATGCCCCATTTCTCCCTGTCTACCATTATTAGTGTTACAACTGCAGGAAGAAGTTAGTAATTTGCCCGACCTAGCTCAGGAAGAAGATTTGAGTCCAAAACCCATGTTGTTCCCAAGTATGTCTCACTGATTCAGTAGGCATTTATCAAACAACTAGTATGTCCTGACTAGAATCACCAACCTTGGCCCTTTTCTGAGCTTCTAATCTAAATTATACACTACCAGGACACCCATCCCGCCTGCCTCTCATGCTGCACAGCACACCCTTCTCTGAGCAAAGCCCTGCACTCTTACCTCTCTGTCCTATCATGTGAGTTGCTTCTTCTCTGCATGGACCACCCATCTATGCTCTGGTCAACACACTTTCAAGGCTCAGCTCACACATCCGTTCCTGCAAGGCATGACCCCACTCAGAGCACCCATGAGAGCCTTCATTTTACAGTATTTATCTCCTTAACTAAGTTGTGAGCTCCTTAAAAACAGAGACTGTGTTTCTGATCTCTGCACCCCCTATGTCTTGTGTGGTAGATCTCAAAGGCTTGCAACAGGGTGCTATGCTCCAGCGGCCCCTCAAACAACACACTTTTATGTCACCGTTATTCTAAATCCTATATTCTGCATTTTCCCTAATAGTGAGACCTTGTCCTTTTTTTTTTTTCCTTAAGATTTATTTTATTGTTTTTCACAGAGACAGAGAGAGACAGAGAGAAGGGGGGGCGGAGTGGCAGAGTAGTCTCCATAGTTGTATATCATCAGTTTTCAACAAGGTTTCATTACACACAGGTGGGCAGGGGCTGGGCAGGGTGAGAACCGGGCTGGGGGCCTCCCACATGGGAGGCACACCCCCTCGAGCCAGGGGCTGAACTGGGGGGCGAGAACCAAACTGGGGGCCTCCCACATGGGAAGCACACCCCAGTTTAGCATATGGGTCCACACAGGCTGGTGCTGGGATTCAACCTCGGTCCCTGGGGCTGCAAAGTGAGCTCTTGTCTTAACCCACTGAGCCATCCCGGCTTCCCTGAGACCTTGTTCTTAACCGCGTAAGCCAGAAGCCTAAATCACCTTACCTTTTAATTTAAATGTGGATAATTTTGATTATTGCTATCACCCTTGCTAACTACGATCTTACAAAATGAATATGCATGCTCTTCAAGATGAATCAAATTCACTGTGCTATTTTGGAATGACATTATTCCTAAGAGTTTGCAAATTTAGTTCCCAATATAATGGAGGAGTATCACAGGGCCTGGGCAGGTTTCTAACTTCTGATTTTTCTACCCATGCTAACCCTAACCACCTGAAGAATCATGTCTCCTATCTTTTTACCCAGATCTACCAACCTAGCATTAGCTGGCTAAGAGGTAAGCATTTCTCTTAGGACAATAATAGCTACTTGCATCCTGCGGGGTGTATAACAGCTACGTACTCAAAGCTCTGAGAGGGAGGGAAAGGACAACAAGATGCCTATGTATAAGCACCCTCGAAAAGAGTGTTTCGTGAACTGTGGGTCATGCCCCCAAAGGTAGTAAAATAAATTTAGTAAATTGCAATCAACATTTATTTAATGAAAACAGAAAACATCAGAGGGTCTCACAAGAAGAAAAACTTAAGTACTGTTCTGTGACACTGTTGATTCAATTATTATATACACATCTATGTGCAATAAATATTGAAGGGTTACCACGTGCAAGGTGCTAGAGAGCCGTGAAAAACACAAGCAGAAACAGAAAACTAGTTCTGCCTTTAGGAGGCTGACATACCAGTGGTTTCACGAAGTATGTGTGTATGTGGGCATGGATATATATGTATGGCACCATAATATAAGAAAGTATACAAGGGAGACCCCCAAAATTCAGAATTATCTTCTGGAGGGCAGCCCCTTGTACTCTAGGCTTCCTCTGCTAGGTGAGGATTCTGGGAACCCATTTGCATCAGCGTACCTGACGTTAGTATGAGAGGGTACGTTCAGCTTCAGTGAATTTTTTGGGGAGACTCAACACGTTTGCCCATTTCATGATGGGTGATTTACACAAACAATGTGCACAGTGACAACACACTTGCCCACCGTGTGCTGAGTGTTCAGCAGTTTTTGACTAAAAATAGCATGGCTCCCCTGCTCCACCCTCCCTATTCACCCAATCTCACCCTCAGTGACTTTTGTTTGTTTGTTTCCCCGGGTGAAAAAGGTCCTCAAAGGGAACTGTTTTGCTGATGTGAAAGAGGTGAACCAAAAAAACGGCAGAGGCACTAGAAGGCATCATAATCGATGAGTTCAAAACCTGTGTTGAGCAGTAGAAAAAGCAGCTGGAGCTTTTGCATCAAATGGAGCGTACATTGGAGGTGACTGAATTTTAAACATGGAAGAATCAATACACATTTTTTTATAAATAAATTCCGATTGGGGAGTGGGGGTCCCCCCTCATATCTTATAGTTGGGTCAAAAACATTTGAGAACAACTGCTCTAAAGTGGTGCTATCTCAAATGCGGTCTGTGGACTGGTGTTGATCTACTATGAGAAAAGCACAGAAATGGAGAATAGGCATTTAGAACATTTTGTAGCACCACGACTTCCCTGTGACAACCAATGATGTCATCATTTTTCTGGTCAACCCAATTTTTTAAAATTGAATTTCACAGAACAAATCAATCTGTGATGGATTGGGGGCTGGTACTTCACCAGGAATGACTGGAGAAGCCTGGCTTGGAGTACACACTGGGACCGTCATGGGAGAGCATACCCTGTGTTTTGATTGGAAACTGTAGCCATGGACTATGGATGGAGAGGAGGGGCTACACGGTGAGGAAACCCCAACACCTGAGGTGTAAGGTTCAGGTTTGTTCTCTCTCCACACATGTCAAATGATAGAAATGACTAAATGGCAAGAGAAAAACTCGTAGCAATGACACTGATGATACATGGCTAAATTCAGAAGTGAAACAAAACCATTTTAAGCTGTATAAAATTAACATTTAATGGTAATCGTATCACTGAACTACTCATCTGTTTATTTGCAATGCATCACAACAGCAAAATAGTATAATTTTTGACCCACTTTGTTTTAATTGCAGCGATAAAGGCTATATACTGTATTACACACTAAATTTTCATAGTTTGCCATTCATACATGGCCTAAAGCACATAGTACTTAAAAATGAAAGAATCTTGCCAGCATACCAAATTGATTGGGAAGAGTGGTAAAGACTGTGGGCTAGGGAACAATTTTGTGGAGAAATAAGACTTCATAATAATTTTAAGAACTAAACTGTCTATCTAGTGGGTAATTTCTGTTGGTTTCTCTTTCAACTAGGTGTACACTCTTGGCTGTATACTAAGGGGAATGCCAACAATTTTTTCTTTTATAACATACATGCTTCTGGCAGTAATCAGCAGTACAGATGTTTTCAGCTGTTGAAGGGAAAAAAAATCAAAACCAGAGCCCTGAAATTATACAGTTGAAAGCACAAAATATATTCTTAACGCTGTTATTCTCTATTAAAATATTAAGAGACATATGAAACTTCTGTACAATTAATGAATACTGAACCAAGTAATAAAGGGTAATATAATGCCTTTCAAGTTTATGTACAGGGTCCAGAAGTAACGCCCTTATGATTATTACAAAGTCATAAGCATGTAATTCTAGCACATAACACTATCACACTCAAGCACACCATACTACCTAAAAAGGGGTGTTACTTCTGCTGGACCTTGTATATTTCAGTTCTGAATGACTGGTACTAATTAATTTCTGCAATAGGAGATGTGCTTAAGGGAGGGGTAATGAGAACCAGGAAAGCAAGGCCAAAAATTATTTCCCAACTCAGGTGTTGGCAAACTATAGCCCATAAGACACATCTGGCACATTGCCTGTGTTTGCAAATAAAATTTCATTAGAAGACGGTCACACTCATTCGTTTATGTATCATCTGTGGCTGCTTTCATGCTACAACAGCAGATTTGAGTTGCTGTAGCCCACAAAGTCCAAAGTATTTACTACCTGGCCCTTTGCAGAAAAAGTTTGCCAACCCCAGCCCCAACCCATCCCATAGCCTCCTGAAGTACACAGACCTCTCTCCTACCCATTGGTTGAACAATATTTACTGAACATCTATTATATATCAGGCTCTATTCCATGTGATGAGGATACAGAAGTAAAGGGGAAAAAAGAAAATGGAAAAGTAAAAGTTGTTGCTCTAATGTCAAGAAACAATAAACAAATTAATATATTTAAATATATAGATAAGGTGGTGATAAATAATATGAGGAAAACAAAGCAAGGCAGAAGGATAAAGATAACATTAGCTTACTATGTACCAGGCACTGTTTTAAGTGCTTTTCATGTATTAATTCATTGACTCCTCATAATAACACTATTGACACAATATTTATCCCTATTTTATAGGTGATAAAACTGGGGCACATAAAGGGCCCTCAAATCATACAGCTCAAAATATGGGTTTGAAGCCACAGTCTGATTCCAAAGCCCACGGTCTTAATTATACTATATGTTGAATAACTAGGGCATGGCTACCAAGTGACCAATATATCCAGATTTTTCCATATTTTACTACATCTGGTAGTAAAAGTGCTTGACAATGAAATGGATAAATTGATATATTTATTCACTCATACCTACATATAAAATATTTATCATTCACCCACCATATGCCAGAAACTATTCTAGGCCCTGAGGAGTTCTCATCTGGGTGACCATCCCCCAATTTCTGCATTTGCATTCCAATGAAGTCCATCTCATGAACCTGATTGAGCCCACCTTTTCCCTAGAGACATACCTTTTCCCTAGCCAAGTACAGTATCTGTCTCATTTTCAAGGAACAATTCCAAAGTTATATCTTCTAAGTGATTGGGGTACACATTCTACTTAACATAGTGCTTGCTTGAACTTAAAAACAAGGCAAGGAAACAATTACTTGGTTTTCACATTTTTGTTGTTATTCCATATATACTGAATGTCTTTGGAACTATCTTAATCACAGAATGCCTCAAGCCCTGCCTTCTGTTAAAAAGTGATATAGTATTAAAAATGTATATTTCCTTATGAAACTCTGCTGTCTTGATTTACTCAGAGCTGTACCAAGTGCTGCTACAGAAAGTCGGGTTGGCTCCACTTCAAATGCCTGCTATCTAATCTTGACTGGGCAATTCATGTTACTCAACAATCCTTTTATTTATCACTAGTTCCCTCCCTATCACATTCTCCTTAATGGCTATCTCTAGAAATTCCTTCAAAGCTCTCTCCTAATCTATTCCTATTCCTGACCACCTTAATCTCAGCAGATTACCGTATTTTGCCATGTATAGGGTGCACCCATGTTTTTAGCCCAAACTTTCAGGAAAAAAAAAAACTTTCATTTTAACATTTTAATTCAAATTTGTGTTTATATTTAGGTACTTGTTTTTTCTGTATTATAAAAACTTTTTAGCATTACTTAACATATTACGGTACAAGTAATTTTATGTAACAAATAATTACAGAACACAAGAACAGACAGATACAAGGTCAGAGAAAGGGAGGAGAGCAGGAGAGAAGGGAAAGGGACAGACGAGCCATGGGTTGTGACCTGGAGCCCAGCAGAAGAGGGAGTGAGCTGGGAGCCTGGGAACACAGGCTGAACCCAGTCCCATGCAGGATGGAAGCGGAGAACTGACAAGGACTGAGGCAAAGCGTGGTACGACCCTGGACAAGTTGGGGCCCCAGCCAAGGAGATGATCGTATTCCAGGGTATTATTCTGCATGCAGATATCATTATAGATTTCTAGTGTTACACTTTTAACTCATAAACGTAAATAAAGAAATTAAAAACATTTTATAGATACAGAATTAGTACTACCCATGTATCATGCATGAACATCCTTATTTTCACCTCACAAATTTAGGCCAAAATGTGGTGCTTCATAGCCTATCATACAGAGGATCCTGAGGAACTCTTCTCTATCTAAAATTTCTATGTATACTTACTTGCCTATTTTTGGCATGTAGCCTTCCTTCATGGGAAAACTCTCAATCCTTATTCTTGATATCATCCCAACCTTTTAAACAATTATTCCTTCATTCTTTTATATCCTCAATTTCCTCCATGCCTCAGTTTCCTTCTCCTCAACCAATAAAATGTTAAAAATCTTCTGGACCTAAAAATCCTAGCCAAAAACAAAATAAACAAAAACCTCCCAAATCCTTCTCTTCATCTGTCATAAGTTACAGATCTAGCTCCGCCTCTTTACAATTACACCCTTGAAACAAGTGGTCTCTACATACTGTTTCACCCTCTCCCTATAGCAATTTGGCTGCTGCTTATGCATCACCAAAAAAAAAAAACCCAAAAAACAATGCCATCAAAGATCGTTATCATCATCACCATCATTACTTGAAGAGGTCACATGGCTGCAAAATGGCAGAGAAGAAATTTAAAAAAAAATACAGTAACACCCCAAATATTCATGAATGGGGTTCTCAATATGTACTCGTGAAACTGAATTCCGAAATTTTGGAAAGAAGGCCAAAAAAGCTAGATTAAAAAAAGTTCCTCTAGGCAACGAAAGTAGAAAGCAAATAAGTGAACTATATCATACTAAAAAGTTTCTGCACAGCAAAGGAAACCATCAATATAATGGAAAGGCAACCTATGGAATAGGAGAAAATATTTGCAAATCACATATCTAATAAAGAACTCATACAACTCAATAGCAAACAAACAAACCAAGAAAGAAACCCAGCTAAGAAATGGAAAGATGATCTGAATAAACATTTTTCCAAGGAAAATGTACAGATGGCCAGCAGATATAAGAAAAGATGCTCAACATTAATAATCATCAGAGGAATACAAATTAAAACCACAATGAAATATCACCTCACACCTGTGAGAATGATTACTATCAAAAGGACCAAAAATAACAAGTGTTGGTGCGGGTGTAGAGAAACAGGAAGCTTTATGCACTGTGGGTGGACATGTAAACCGGTGTATGGATAACTGTATGCAGGTTCCTCGAAAAATTTAAAATAGAACTACCATATGTTCATTGCAGAATTATTTAAAATAAACAAGATAAGGAAACAACCTAAGTGTCCATTAATAGATGAATGGATAAAGAAAACATGACACACACACACATATATACACACACACACACACATTATTCAGCCTTAACAAAGAATGCAAATTGGCATATGTAATATCAATGGACCCTAAAGGCTTTATGCTAAGTGAAACAAGACAGAGAAAGGTAAATACTGTATGATTTCACTTACATGTGGAATCTAAAAAACAAAATAAAAAACCCAAACCAAGCTCACTGATAGAGAAAACAAACTGGTGGTTGCCAGAGGCAGGAGTGGAGGGGGTGGGAGGGATAGTGATGGTGAAATAGGTGAAGGTGGTCAAAAGGTACAAACTTCCAGTTATAAAATAAGTAAGTTCTAGAAATGTAAAGTACCTCACGGTGACTAGAGTTAATAAAACTGCACTGCATATTTGAAAGTTGTTAAGAGAGTAAGTCTTAAAAGTTCTCACTACAAGGAAAAAAATTTTTTATAACTGTATGGTGACAGATGGTAACTAGATTTATTGTGGTAATTAACACACAATATATGAGGGCATACAAATATTGAATCATTATGTTGTACACCTGAAACTAATAAAATGTATGTCAATTATACCTCAATAAAAAAAAGTCTGAAAAACAAACAAATGGTTTTGAAAACAAAGATGGAGAGATAGTTGTTGATCACAGTATAAGAAAAATTCCACAGAATATTAGTGTAACACAATTAAATTAAGGGTAAAAAAACAAAACAAAAACAAATCTGGTGGTCTAATAATATGGTATTTCAGGAAATAGAAGAATCTCACTCCTGAAAAGGTGACAGGAAGCCCCCCTGTCCCTCCTCAATTTTTAACCTATAGGTCAGAGCATGAGATTGCAATCTTTTCTTCTTAATTTTTCATTTATTTAATTTAAAATTATAGTTGACATAACAATGTTATATAAGTTTCAGGGGCACAGCATGGTGATTTGACATTTATATACGTTACAAAATGGTCACAACGATAAGTCTAGTAATCATCTGTCAGCATACGAAGTTATTATGACATTACTGACTACAGTCCTATGCTATACATCACATCCCTGTGATTTATTTTATAACTACAATCTTTTCGATGTAAGGCAGCAGTGCTTCAAGTTTGTCAAGAAAATGTTTGAGAAAATGTGTGTGAAGCGCCTTGCATATGCCTGGTCTATTTTAAGGACTCAATAAATAGATCTGCAATTACAATTTCTGCCCCTGCCAGATATCAGCTGAGAGCATTCTGTGTCTGCCTTTATGCTCACCTGCTCTATATGAAGCTCAGAGATTAGCATCCTTCATATATTACATAAATATTGTCTCATGACAGACAAAGAGAAAATCCTCTCCCACCCTACAAATTATGCTTAAGAACAATGGAGATAAGGATATAAAAAGGAAGAGAAAAAGGACAGAGGAGGGAGAAAAACAAGGGAGAAAAGGGAGGAAAGAAAAAAATTTATTAAGAACACAGTGCCCTAAGACTCTGACAGTAAAAAGAGAAGCGCTCTAAAAGCTACGCAGGAGAGGCCGGGATGGCTCAGTGGGTTGGGTGCTCACTTTGTGGCGCCGGGGACCAAGGATCGAGTCCCGGCCCCGGCCCGTGTGGACCCGTATGCTGAACTGGGGAGTGCCCCCAGTTCAGTTCTCTCTCTGTATCTCTCTCTCTCTCTCTTTCTCTCTCTCTTTCTCTCTCTCTCTCTCTCTCTCTCTCTCTCTCTCTCTCTCTCTCTCTCTCTCTCTCTCTCTTTCTGTCAAAAAAACAATGAAAAAATAAAAATAAATAAAAATAAAAGCTATGCAGAACCATTATTGTAGACCAGACTCTATTTGTACATGAGTGTCACAGTTCAGGAACTTGCTGAGTTTTTCTTAACTGCTGAAGGCTCTAGTCCAGCATGTAAGCAAAAAGTTAATGGGGACTAAGAAGTTTTGCTATAGTGACAAGAGGGAAACAGCTGTCAGAGACAAATCTCTGCTAAAATCATCTTACCAGGGGATCCGAAGAGAGATTACCTCGAGTAGCCACCAGGAATGCTTTAGGTGGAGTAAGGTCCAAGTAACAGAGCTGTATTAAAGTGTGCAAAAAAAGATGGGGCAGGAGGTGCTGGGAAAGCTCAACCAGTTGAGTGCTTGCCTTGCAACCTCAAGGTGCAGAGATCGAATCCCAGCCCCGACCTGTACAAACCCATATGCTGAACTGTGGTGCAACTGGTAATCACCGAGATGGTGGTGAAGGTTCTCACCTCCCATGCAAGAGGCCCCCAGTTCAGTTCCCACCCTGTGCAATCCCACATCCACCTGTGTGAAATGAAACAATGTCACAACTAATGTTGTACAACTATGGAGACTGCTCTGAGCCCTCCCCACTCTCTCTCTCACCTCTCTCAAACAATAAAATAATCTTAAAAAACAAAAAACAAAGATGGGGCAGTTATTTACCTAAAGAAAAGAACGGGGGGTTAGTTTCAGTGCTCTGTACCTCATGAAGACAAGAGTCAGAGGGAAGTAGAACTACTCAGGAATAGTCCATAAGCCCAAATGGAAAACTATAATAGCTCAGCGGGTTGATGTCAAGGGCCAAAGGACTATTGCTGAGCTTGATACTTCAGGTCTCCAGGTGAAACATCCTCATATCTAAGCTCTGAAGGAAGAGCTCCCCTGAAGAGTGTATTTTTGTCAATTTGGAAATTGGAATTCATGTGGGATCCCTTAGGCTTCTCTTCTTCAGAAAGGTCAAGTGCCAGAAACATCAAGTTACCAAGCGGATGCTGAGAACTTTGGGCTCCTCCCTGGAGCATCTTGGGAGTTTCTATTGTCCTCTGGGATGTCCTCCCACAGGAAACCAGGTAAAGCAACTAGGAAGCGTCTATTAAACCTTATGGAAGGGTTCTGGTTCTTATGGAAGGGTTCTGGTTCTTCACACTAGAATGATTCAGATCTAGGAGACCCTCTCATGCTACACGGTAGCCTCTGGAGAGATGCAGCAGGTCTTCCTGTTAGGTGCAATCAACAGCTCAAGGCTCCATAAACAAAAAGAACCCGTTCAAAGATAGAACTTCTAGGGCAGAAACCTATATTTTAAAGGCTACCTAAGATAGTTAATATTTGTATTGTTTTTTAGTTTTGTTAAAAATGTTGTCCACCGCTTTGGAGTTGGCTAGCAAGTGATAGGAAAGCTTGTTTTCACTAAGCAATTCATCTCTTATGAGGGTGGCAGAGAAAATGATTCACAATAAACCATTTTTCAACACCAAGAGGTCCGGTGGAGGAAGAATGTGCCTGCTCGTTCCAATCCCATGTGAGAATTCCTTAAGTTTGTTGCTTAAAGAGACATGGCAAAACCAGTGTAGGTCCCAAAGCTGACCAAAGACCTTCACTTATTAGAAACTCCTCATTCAGAAGGTATTCAGTCTGGAGGGAGGGCAGAAAAGAAGGAGAGTTGGATCTTTAATGATGAAACAGAGAACTGTTCTTTTGTCCCAGAAAAAAAAAATTATATATATATATATATATATATTTTTTTTTTTTTATTTAGTAGGAATTTTATAATATTCCACTGCATCTTTTTTTTTTTTT
>PVKE010019050.1:0-28883 GCA_004027555.1 Craseonycteris thonglongyai | reverse complement strand
GAGAAATAATTCAACTTAAAAAAACATTCATGGGAAAGCCGGGACGGCTCAGCGGGTTGAGCGCTCGCTTTGAGGCCACGAGGACCGAGGATCGAATCCCGGCTCCGGCCCAGGCAGGACCCACATGCTGAACTGGGGAGTTCCCACAGTTCGGTTCTCTAGCTGTCTCTGTCTCTGTCTCTCTCTCTATCTGTCAAAAAGTAAAAATAGAAATAAATATGCACTGAAGATAAAATAATTACTCTCTATAAATATAAAAAAAAGATATAAAAAAAAAACAAAACATTCATAACGTACAATATGTTTACATAAAATGTCTTCTGGGATCATCCAAAAAGGTTCATCTGAAATTATTTCAATAATCATCTAGATTTATTACTAGCATGAGAAAATACTTAAGTCAATTGTAGCTGACTGCTTACTATGCAGGCACTTTTCTTAGCTTGCTACAAATATTATTTCACTTAATCCTCACACCAACACCAAGAAGTTACAAATTTCATTATCTACGGAGTTCAGACATGAAACAGCTTTCTCAAGATCACATTTAGGAACTGGCCTGCTAGGATGTGAGTCTGGATCCAGAGCCTAAACTTTTAACCATAATGCATACCAACTTCAACAATGTAAGAATGCAATAACAAAAAGCCAAATACTGACCAGAAGTCTTTGTCCTGGAACCCGAGATAATTTAAGTTTTTTAAATTTCATCAACTGTTTGTAGAGTTGTTTACAGTTTTCTGCTATCTTACTGGCTAAAACTGGAACAAAACCATCAATTCACTAACTGGTATGCTTCTATTTTCTATCACTCAGATCCTTAGGGCAGTGTTGCTCAGCACCATGCACTGAATAGTGCTGTGCTGGTTTGCAAGCTATTTTGTTCCTGGTTGAAGATAAGCACAGAAAGTAAGAGTAAGCACTGAGAAACTGTCATAGCAATTTGACTTTGTAATGACACCCTAGCACATGATCATGTATTTTACAAAAATACTGAGCTGTTGGTGGTTTATAAATAAAACTGGCTGGTCATCACAGATAGTTTAAGAAGCGTTATCTGGCAAGTTATGGCCTGCCTGCCCACATGTGTTCTTGTACTGCCTGTGAGCTAAGAACAGTTTTTCACAGATGAACATTTAAAATCGACCTGATATAAAGAAACACTAACTGTGGACTCCAATTTAATGAAATGTTATCTTCCCTCCCCTTCCAAAGAATTCCATTCTTCTTCTTACCATACTAAAAAATTATACTACATTATTATATTTTAAATTTTGTCAATAAAAATTTTGAAAATTTGTTTATTCTCTTGTTACAGAAGTAATATTCTCAGTTTTACCTCTTGACCTGCAAAAATTAAAATAGTTTCTCTCTGGCCCTTTATAGAAGTTTTTTTTTACTCTTGGTCTAGCACAAATAAGAAATTAACTGACACAGAGCATGTTTCAAATATGTATGTATATGTGTGTGCATATGGGCACATAAATATTTATCTTCTATTTATGGACTACATATTATATATTTATTTGACCATGTTAACCTAGTAAGTTGTTGATTTTTCCCCACGTATAGGTCTCCCTAGAAAACTATCTAGAGATTTTTGTTTTTCATAGATACAGCCTGAAACTCACCTCTTACAAGTGATCATATTATGTCAGTCACATCAGTTGTTGCTGTTAAGTTTTGAGGCTATGTTCATGGGAGCCAATGAAGCCATTCTTTCCACCCCCTCTGCCAGTCAAGTAAATCTATATACCCTAGAATTCAGAGTTATACTTTCAGTTTGTGGACTGATACTTTAACCTTATATGGACCTTGAAATTTATGATCTTTTTTCAGTTACCTGAAATGACCTTTTTATGCTTATAGAGTATAGGTGCTCAATATACAGATTCTTAATAAACTACTATGTCTAGGACTTTAGATACGTAGAATTTTGACCATGATCTTTTTCTTCACAGACTTTCCAGGCTATCTTGAACTTTCTGCCACCAAGGGCTTATTATTAATTTATTCCTTATGTTGTTAAAATCTTCCTTTCAGATACAAGTTGCATTATAGTTCCCAAGCTTAAGTGGCTGAATTCATTCTAAAACATGAATCAAATTTACTTGTGAGACATTTCAATGCAGTTATGAGACTACTGTTATTGGTTATTAAATGATACTTTTAGTGCAATAAGCTGGAAGAGTTTTTCAGGTAATAAAGTAATACTTCAGATCTAAATTTTAATAATTTCATGCAGTGGTTTACAAAGCCAGTATTATAAAACCGAGAAAAAAAGCTTTCTTATTAAAAAGTATACTATAATAATTTGGGTATTAGAAGAGATGAGAATTAATACTCTAATATTTGACTATAGTTATTACCATAAAATCAATATATTTCACTCTCAAATACATGTTGGTTTAACATAGCACTGCCCCTCTTCTATGCAAGTGAGTCTGATCCCAAGATTCAGCAAATATAGAACAAAAGTATGAATCTTGCTCTCCAAATTGCTAAATGCTAAGAAATAACCAAACATGTTATTTGTATTCTTCAGGGTCAAAAGACAATTCTGTTCCTCATATAAAAATCTAAAAGATATCCAGCATTTAATGTTTCATACCTCTAAAATTCCTTTTCTTTTCTTTTCTTCACTGTCTGTGAATCCACTTATTATTTGGTAACAGTCTTTACAAACTTTGCTCAATTTACCACCATCATACTCAAGTTGAGCTTTGTAATCAGAACACTTCCAACAAACAACCTTAAATTAGAAAAGATAATGAAGAGTGAATAATCCTATTGAAAAAATAATAATCAGATTTAAGTAATAATCAGTTAGTGATATAAATAAGAAGTAAATACAAAAGACAAATTTTTATTAGACTCAGAACATCTCCATGAATATCAGAAGAATTTATCATGGTACTGTAATGCTGTCTCTGATGGCCTCTGCTTGCTCACCTTTCTGTTTGACCTCTAAAGGTAGGAGATCTTCAAAGGCTTGGCTCAGGCATTTAGTCTTCATACCTTTTGATGTTTCATCCATATCATCCCAAAATGATCTCATGATCTTCCCTGCCCTCAGCTCTCCCCTTACTCCACCCCACCCCTCCGAAACTGTTCCCCTCTCCTATTGTTCTCTGTCACAAAGACAGCACACCCATATAACTAGTCCTGTCCAGTCAGAAATCTAGGATTATCCCAACAATTCTCTAGCTCACCCCAGAGTCATATTACAAAATCCTGCTGATTTTACCTCCTAGTTTTTCAATATGTCCATTTTTCCATATCTGCCTTATAATCACCTGAGTCCAAGCTATCAGTGTCCTGGTTTGGATTACTATAGCCTTGTGACTGCTCCTTGCAGCATTCTTACTGGCCTCCAGGCCTCTACTCTTACATCCCTCCAAGCTATTTTCCAAAGAGCATCAGATGCTCTATTAAAAATGTTAATGATATGTTTCTCTTCTATTTAAAATCCTTCAAGACTGAAGGATTTGCTCATGGATACTGAACAAATTCTTAACTATGGCCTACAAAAGTCCTGCATAATCTGCCCCTCTTCCTCCATCTGTTTAGTGACACTGGCTTCTACAGCCCCTAACGAGCTGCTCACTCTCATCTCTGCTACAGTGAGTTAACTACAGTTCATCCTTCAGATGTTGATCCAAATTTGTAACCACAAACCTTTAATGGGCACCCTGCAGCCCACCTTTGTTTCTCTGGTAGGCTCACTTTCCCTGCCCAGAGACAACTACTTCATACTTAGCCCTCTTCCTGGAATCTGCCCCACCTCTCTCTCTTCCCCCTTCACTTTCTGCTGATGACTTGTCCTCATACTTCAATGAAGATATACATGTCATCACACCTAAGTCCCTCATTTCCCACCACCAAATTAAAAACACACCCACATCTGCATCCATCTGCCCCTTTTCCCTTTCTGTTATAATGGAGAGAAGTTTCCACTCAAAAGCGTGAACTTCATTTATGCTAACAGGTTCCATCTCTTATTTTCTCAAAGCCATCAACTTCTTTGGTTATTATTTCTCTATTTTTCATGCCACATTCCACCTTCTTCATTACGCCCTAGACACATAACCTTTTGGCAATTTCAAGAACAGACCAAAATCTTTCCTAGCACAGGGCTTTTGACATACAGAGTCTCACTGCTTGAATGCTTCTCCCACTCCCCTTCTTGGGGTTAGCTCTTTTTCACTTTTTAGGCATTAGCTTAACTATCAACCCCTCAGAAAAGTCTTCATTTTTTTAGTTAACCCTGATTCCAAATCTTCCTTACTTAGCATTATTCTCCATTGCTTCCTTCCTGCATTTATTGCAATTTGAAATGCTTGTTTCTGCAGTTACTTGACTTCGGTCTATTTTTGTCATTAGAATGTAAGCTGCATAGAGCTGAGTATCATTTTGCTTATCATTTTTACTCCAGGACCCAGGACAGTGCTTCACTAAAGTAAGTCCATTAAAGGAGGGATGAACTTACATGTCCACATGCTCGACAATGATGCCGTCTCCTTGTCAATGCATTGAAAGACTCTTTACACTTCATACACATTGTTACTTCATTATCTCGGATCCATCTTGGGGCTCTTTTCCCTAGCTCAGCAGTCTAAAGTGGAAAGAGAGATTCAATTTTAATAGAAAAAAACCTGCCTCATTCATTCATAAAAAAGCACTTTAATAACACTGCTCGTACCATGTTCTGAAACTCAAGATGCAGAAAGGGAAGTAAAAGGTTCAAAGACGGTTAAGCAGTATGAAAAGCACTCACTATTCATCAAAGAAGGAATGAGATTCTATCTGAATAGCCAGTTCTGGCATTGCTGGAGAACCAAATGACCAGACAGATCTTTTGTAACTGCAAAGAGAAAAGAGCTTAAAATTAAGAATTTAATTCAACTTACAGAAACCTCTGAGTGAATGTCATTATCCTTTGCAATTGCATTTCTGAAGGTTTCATTCCTCTGATGGAAAGCATTGATAGTCTCCTGAAGGGCCTAAAATATAAATGAAATTTAAAGCACACATTACAGTATCATAAACAAATTAATGAAAATAATTTATTAAACAAACATCTATGGTTCTATGGTGGGAATCGCCTGAAAACTTAAATGACCTTGATCTAATGACTACACTATGTGCATGTTTGTTAGTGTACACATACAGAGCTTATCAAAAAATGAAAATAGAAATCAGGTTTACCTTGATCCATTCTTCTTTGTCTTGTTCAGAACTAAAACAAAACAAAATTAAACTGAATGCAGAGACTATTAATGAGTTACACCAAATGAATAAAACTGTGCTTTAATGTTGTTTCAACTTTCTGGAAAATTCAGGGATGCCCATGTAGTAGTTACAATCAAAATTAAACAGAATCTCTGGCAGTTGAACAATTAAATTCCTAAACAGAATTTTACTATCCATTTACTTTGGCACATAATTTTTGATGGTGATCGACAAGTTTAGCTTGCTAATATACTTCCCTGACATATAGTTAAACAGCCATCATCTAATTCAGGGGTGTCAAACTCAATTAAGACACGGGCCATTTGGTGCAACAGGCAAGATTCACGCGGGCCACATCACATTTACAAACGTCGCTGGAACTGAGTCAGCGAGTTTATACACGCCCACAGGCCCCCAGGAAAGGCACTGGGCCACGTGTATACTTGTCTTCAGTAGTTAAAGGGTTAATGAGGGAATTGTGTGTATGGTATTGCCTCGATCTTCCCTAAGTGCTATTTTCTTCATAACAATTTTTTCTATTTTCATTTTATTTCAGAGCATCATGGGCCACAAAAAATTACCTTGGGGGCCGCATGCGGCCCATGGGCCGCCAGTTTGACACCCCTGATCAAATTGTATATATTGCGTAACTCTATAGATCTAGAATTATACTGGATATATAATAACTAGTCTCTCAATTCACCTTTATAAAAATAGATGAGGCTTTTAAAGGCTACTAATCACAGTCCATCTTAAAAAAGTTTATAGTCATCCCTGAGAATCTGAAATACATTTGTAAAGCCTTAGGGAGCAATTTTACATTTCCTTTGATATATATATATATTTTTTTTTTTTGCTAGGCAGCTTCAGGCAATATCATACTTAACTGATTTCAGATAAAGCAAAACAAAAATTATTAATAACTGTAGGAAGGGAGTTTCACAGACTGATAGTCCCTATGTAGGCAACTTAAAAAACCTTAATAATCTCTCTTCTGTTGTTCAGAAATACCTCTTGGGTTTGCAGATTTGCAAGTATGCTGATTTAGAAGTATTTAATAATTTTCTTTTCTTTTTTTTTTTTTAAATATACATTTTAATTTAGTTTACTTTTTATTTATTTATTTATTTATTTTTATTTTTGACAGAGGGAGAGATACAGAGCCAGAGAGAGAACTGAACTGGGGGAGCTCCCAGTTCAGCATATGGTTCCGCACGGGCCGGGGCCAGGATTCGATCCCTGGTCCCTGGCGCTGCAAAGTGAGCGCTTAACCCACTGAGCCATCCCGGCTTCCCCTAATAATTTTCTATTGGGAAAAATTGTATTTGACTATAGTCAAGTCCCCTGCTTTTTGTTAAGGCAAGTTTTATTTCATCTCCCTTGTAGGTATCTTATGCAGCAGACGTTTGTCATATATAATATTACAGGAGTCCCCAAGCCCTGGGCCATGGACCAGTGCCACACAGCAGGAGCAGTGCCACACAGCAGGAGATGAGTGGCAGGAAGCAAAGATTCATCTGTATGTTCAGTTGCTCCCTTGAGATCTGCCTCCTGTCAGATCAGCAGTCGCATTAGATTCCTATAGGAGTACAAACCCTATTGTGAACTGTGCATGCAAGGGATCTAGGTTACAGGTTTCTTATGAGAATCTAATGCCTGATCTGAGGGGGAGCTGAGGTGGTAATGTTAGCACTGGGGAGCAGCTGCAAATACAAATTCATATTAGCTGAGAGGTTTGACTACACAGAGACCATAATAAATAAATTGCTATGGACTCATATCAAAACCCTATCAGTGAGTGGCAAGTGACA
The DNA here is from genome assembly GCA_004027555.1 of Craseonycteris thonglongyai. Lineage (NCBI taxonomy): Eukaryota > Metazoa > Chordata > Mammalia > Chiroptera > Craseonycteridae > Craseonycteris > Craseonycteris thonglongyai. The sequence continues at coordinate 21,840 of PVKE010019050.1, read as the reverse complement.
ATTAAGCTGCATCTACTGACAGACTGTAAGTCAGAATCTGACACTGATTTTAGTCTGTGTGTGGCCTGCCCATTATTTTATTAACCACTTCTGTCTGCGCCTCTTTCGTGCACTGTGCACTTGTCTCAGTCATAGTTTTGGTAAGCCCACAAGTTAACCCTAGCCAAATGAGTAAAAAACAAACATCACTGGAGACCTTCTTTCAAAAGGCAGAAAGTGATGAAAGAGTAAAAAGGCTCTAAGACTGCCAACAAAAAGAAAGCTGCACTTAAAAGAAAATACCAAGTCCTACTTAAATTATGGGTTCATTGCAACAGGTGACTCACATTCTCCAACCCATTTTATATAATATGTGGTGACTGGCTATCTAATGAAGTCATGAAACCTTCAAAACTGCTTCACCATATGGAGATCAAGCACCCTGCATTGAAAGACAAGCCTTTGGAATGTCAGGATGGCTCAGTGGGTTAAGAGCTCTCCTTGTAGCCCCAGGGTCCAAGGATTGAACTGGGGTGTGTTTTCCATGTGGGAAGCCCCTAGTTTGGTTCTTGCCTGGGTGAGCTTCCCAGGTGGAAAGCCCCCTGTTCAGCCCCCAGTTCAAGGGGGCGTGCCTCCCATGTGAGAGGTCTCCTGCCCAGTTCCTGCCTTGTGAGGCCCCAGCCCACATGTGTGAAATAAAACTATATCGAGAACTGATGATGTACAACTATGGAGACTGCTGTGGGCCCTCTTCTTTCTATCTGTCTGTCTGTCTCTCTGTCAAAACAATCAAAATAAATCTTAAAAAAAAAAAAAGACAAGCCTTTGGAGTTTTTCAAAAGAAAAACAAAACATGAACACAAAGAACAGAGAAATTATTGAAGGCCACCACTTCATTAAATATGCCTGTGCTGAGAGTATCAGTCTTAGTGGCTAACCGTGTTGATAAAGCTAAGAAGCCCTTTACTGTTGGTGAAGAGTTGATCCTGCCTGCTGCTAAGGACATTTGCCATGAACATTTAGGAGATGCTGCAGTTCCAAAGGTGGCACGTGTTCCTCATTTGGCAAGCACCATAACTAGACACATTGATGAAATAGCAGAGGATATTGAGGCATAATTGTTAGAGAGAATTGATGGGTCACCATGGTCCACCATACAGGTTGATGAAGTCTACTGATGTTGACAAGAGGAAACAAGGCTTGTTTTTGTGTGATATTTTTCAGGAGGATGTATATGAAGATATGTTATATGTACTTTTGTTGCCAACCAACAATATGGCTGCAGAACATTCAGGTCTTTAAATGGTTACATATCAGGAAAACGGAATTGGTTATTTTGTGTCAATATATGCATGGATGGAGTGGCTGCCATGACTGGACGGCTTTCTGGTTTTCCTATTCAGGTCAAAGAGGTCACTTCTGAATGTGAGTCTACACACTGTGTCATCCATACAGAAACACTGGCTAGCTGAACATTTTGCAGGGTGTTATTAAAATCATCAACCGGGGAAGCCGGGATGGCTCAGTGGGCAAAGCGCTCACTTTGCAGCGCTGGGGACCGAGGATCTAGTCCCGGCCCCGGCCCATGCGGAACCATATGCTGAACTGGGAGCTCCCCCAGTTCAGTTCTGTCTGTCTGTCTCTCTCTCTCTCTCTCTGTCTCTCTGTCAAAAATTAATAAAATAAATAAACAAAAACAAGCAAAAAAAAAAAAAAAAAAAAAAAAAAAAAAAAAAAAAAAAAAAAAAAAAAAAAAAAAAAAAAAAAAAAAAAAAAAAAAAAAAAAAAAAAAAAAAAAAAAATCATCAACCACATTAAAATACGTGCCCTTAACTCACATCTGTTCTCATGGCTCTGTGAAGAGATGGATGCAGAACACAAAAGTCTTCTTTTATATACTGAAGTGAAATGGCATTCTAAAGGTAGATCACTGGCCAGAGTCACCCCGGAGATTTATTTTAGAAAAACCATCACCACTGGCAGCACATTTCAATGACACAGAATGGGTCACAAAATTTGCTTACTTATGTGCTTTTCAACCCGTTCAACAAACTCAATCTATCACTTTAGGAGAGAACAACTGTGTCCAAGTCAGCAGAAAAAAGTGGCTGCATTCAAAGCCAAACTGAAATTATGGGGGGCGATGAATGAACATTGTGATTTTTGACATGTTTCAAACATTACCAGAGATTTTGAAAGAGACTAAGCCAGGGCCGTCTTTCTCTCAGCTGGGACATGATCACCTATCTCAGTTTTCAAGAGTTTGAGCATTACTTTCCAACCAAAAAAGGATCCTTAAACTGGTAAGGAATGGATCTGTGACCCAGTTGTGAATAAGCCAGGTGAATTGATGGCGACCTTAAAGTATGTGTGAGACAACTTCAAATCTCTATATGTTCTGGATTAAAGTCAAGGCAGAAAATCCTGAGATTGCCACAAAAGCACTGAAAAGGCTGTTTCTCTTTCGAACATGCTGTCTCTGTAAAGCAGGGTTTTCTGCAGGGACAGCAACCAAAATGAGATTACTGAGTAGACTGGACATAAGTAACATACTTTGGGTGTCACTGTCTCCCATCACCCCCAGATGGGACTCATCTAGTTGCAGAAAAAACAGCTCAGAATTCCCACTGATAGTACATTATGGTGAGTTGTATAACTATTTCATTATATATTACAAAAGTGCACAATAAATGTAATGTGCTTAAAACATCCTGAAATTACCTCCCCTCCACCAGATCCTGCTGTGGAAAAAATTGTCTTCCACAAAACTTGTACCTGGTGCCAAAAAGTTGGAGAGTGCTGTATTATAGACTGAATGACAATATTTTTGATGAATTATTAATTTGAATAATCTGATGTCAGTCTGAAGTGAGGTCCCTGGAAGTTGTTTTATAAAAATCAGTCTTTGAATTGAATGCTTACTGTCTGAAAACCACCATCCTAGCTACTATGTAAGAATCAAAAGGGAAAACGTAATTCCTGCTTTTCCAGAGCTGACATCTCAACCCGATTCCCAGAGGTCTGTAGCATTCACTTGGGGAAGATCCTCAGAATTATTCTATCCCATGATTCATTCTGATGCTTCTGGAAAGCTGTGTGACAGGAATGGTTCTCTTACCTGGCTTGCAGTTCTAGTGTTCTCTCTTTCCCAGATACCTGGAAAGTATGTGGATATTCCTCATTGTGAGTCTCTACAATTTGCATTCCATCGATGCCAACCCTGGTTCGAACTGTGAATTTAGAGCCCACCAAGCTGAATTTTGGCACACAGTACAGCAACATGTTGTTGAACTGCAAGGAGGCAGAACACATATAAATAAACAGGAAAACAAAGGAGAGTAAAGGGACCAATATAGAAAGAGCTGGAGATAATATTCCAAGGAATAGCATACTTTCTATGTAAGAAAAATTATTACATTGAGATTTTATGCCTGTATCAAAATTATCATATTTTAGAATTTATAGCATATATATCCCTTCATTGGTTCATAAATGTTTATCACTATTTAAGTAAACCAATCATTTTGTACTATTAAAAAATTAGTTCAGGGGATGCCGGGATGGCTCAGCAGGTTGAGTGCTTGCCTTGCAGCTGTGAGATCTGGGGGTTAAGTCCCAGCCCCGGCCTATGTGGACTCATATGCTGAACTGGGGTGCACCTCCCATGTAGAAGGCCCCCATTTTGGTTCTTGTCCCACGCGGCCCCACATCTACCTGTGTGGAATGAGTCTACGTTGGAACTGATGGTGTATGGCTATGGAGACTGCTCTGGGCCCTCCCCCGTCTCTCTCTTTCTCTCTCTCAAACAATAGAATAAATCTTAAAAAGAAAATTAGTTCAATTAAATTCAGCAACAATTTATTAGGAATCTTCTATATACCAGCAACTAAATTCTCAACCATATAAGTTAAAGTCCTTAGATATCATAATTTCTAATTGTTGTGTCTTAGAAAGCAATTCTACAATAGCTGTGAGAGGAAAAATTGTAATATTTATCCATTATTTTTATCGTGTATTTAATGTTAAATTAGAAATAGCCAAAATTATTTGTTTCAATTTCATTAGAACATGTTAGGTTAACATATTAACTCTGTGTATAAAACTAAGTCACTGGTTTATATTGGCCTATATCTTGCTTAATAATTCATCATGTATGAATTAGTAGAAAAGTCATGTATTATAGCAAAAAGTCTTCATAGATCTTTATAGAATCTTTTAAAATGAAAAACTTTTTCAACTGAATCATATTATATATAGTGCCTCATTTCTAGTCAACAATAAACAGCACCTGCTAATCAGGCCAAAGCAATGATTTGGGGAGGGCACATTTAATTCACACTGAATATATCAAAACATGGAAAAGGACGAAAGTCTAAATATATGGGTTGAGTGTAGATAGATTTCTAAAGAAGGTCCATATGAACCTACCTACTTCATTTGTTTCTTGCACTATTTCTAGAGTTACATACATTTTTCTAAGACAAGAGCAACTGGGAACTTAAACCCTTGTGCGCTATACCACCTTCCATGTTACGGGATCATTATCTGTAAAATTATGGGTTGTTGAGAGGATTAAATGGGGAAAAATGTCCTATTGTGCCAGGTCCTCTATCTGGCTCCACACCAGCAATAAAGATAAGAAATGTTGATGAATACTTAACACATTTTAACATGTTTATGTGACCATCTTTTGTACTCATTCTGAAAGCAAGTTTCTCACAAGCTGTTCCTCACACATTATTTTGCAACTTCCTATAACCACTGTCTTCATTTCCACAACTGGATAATGTAGAAATAAAAGGGCACAAAATACATTTTCTCAGATATATCTCAGCACCACATTTCAGATCTACATTTCTAGATGAGAACACTAATGCCCTATGCTTTATCAGTAACTGTCCACTGTATTCTAACTATAGCTATCAGAGCCTCCCTGTAGCACACAGTGCTTAGAGATTTGAAAATACTCTGAAAAGTTTTCATCACCATCCCAGCTTGATTAAGGCAACAGCTATCCTGCCACCTGTTCATCTTAACATTTCTTTCTTCTATCAGGGCCTTCTCAGGAGGGCATTGGCTGAATGGATGGTGCAGTGTGACCAGCACAACCACCATGGAACAAGACTTACACTTTCAAGATAACCACCACCACCAAATTCTTCTGCAAACTGAGGGACAAATGTAATGTTATGGCAGAGAATTTCTGAGGTATCCAATACTTGCAACCCAAGTTCATTTTATAAAATTCAACAAAGTCTTGTTCTTTTATAGAAACTCAAGTCCATAAACACAGACATTCTAAGCACTTACTTTTTAGAGTTATGCTCGTATCCATACAAGATAACAGACCATCTTATAATAAGTAAATGTATGTTTCTCTTTCCCTTTCATGCTTTCAGGATTACATTTCCCCTATTCTTCCTAAGTGGAACGTCACATTCCAAATGGTCAATAACTATATATTAACCTTTTATAACTCAGATCACAATTCAAAGCTAGTCAATAAATAACCTTTCTCTTCTTCCTAGAGGTGAAGGTAAGATGTTTTGAAGGATATCAAATATTGCTAACAAAGTAGAAGATTCCATATATGCAAAGGAATCAGGTAGCTAGCAAGTCCTGTTCCCTCTGTGAACCTTTGCTCCTGTGGTAAAAGCCACCGTCACCTTCTGTTTGGGTTTCCACGGTACTGAAAAAGGCAGTTATGGCAACTGTAGCACCAAATAGATCAACATTTCCTTTCAGTGTAGGACGTTCCCTCTTTATTCTGTGCCCACAGTGAAGAAGTAGTTATTGACAAGCTGGCAAGATAAATCTAGAAGTACTCAGCTGTGCCAAAACCTAGAAGTAAGTCTCAATTTCATTAAAAGTATAGGGAGTTTCCCCCATTTTGATCACCAGTGTCATTTCACTATTTATTTAAAATACATTAATTTGGGAAGCCGGGATGGCTCAGTGGGTTGAGAGCTCGCTTTGCAGCCCCAAGGACCGAGGATCGAATCCCGGCCCCAGCCCATGCAGACCCATGTGCTGAACTGGGGAGTGCCCCCAGTTCGGTTCTCACTGGGGTAAAACCCCAGCCCAGTCTCTGCCCTGTGCAGCCCTGCACCCACCTGTGGAATGAAACTATGTGGAGAAACCAATGATGTGCAACTATGGAGACTGTTCTGGGCCCTCCCATCTCTGTCTCTGTATCTCTCTCTCTCTAGCAAAAAAAATAATAATAATAATGATAATAATAAAATACATTAATTTGCCTGAAATAATTCAATCTGATGTTTCACCAGTGCCTGTTTTATTAAAGTTTTAGAAAAAGCAAAAATCAGATTCTAAATATAAGTTGGCTTTCCAGCAAATGTAACATCCCAGAGCAGAAAATAGAAAAGTATTCTTCATTTTCTTTCTAGAAAGAAAGGAAAATAAAAATGGTACTTCTGCAGATTCTATAAAAAAATATTTAAGAACCAAGAAGCTCTATGGGAATAAAAGTGTGCTGGGGAGAGAAGAGATTCTGTGACATGTACAGTACTAAGAGGGGGAGGATTAAAGAATGAACACTACAGAAGATGCTTCTGAGATAGTCTTCAAAAGATGAATGTGGCTTTCCTAAAATTCCTGCTCTATGATTCCATTCTCCTGGGAGCCAATGGCATGATAGATTTGACAGCTTGTAATAACTGGAACAAGATGGGTCCTTGCCTCAAAGTCACTATTGCTATATTCCCATAAGGCTTTTTGCCATCTGTCCTCCAAGAAGCTGCTTAATTTGGCTCTACATTAAGGTATTCAACCTAAAACTATTTCCAGAATAATTCTCAAGTGTGAAAATTAAACCAAGGCAACTGGTTAGACGTAAGAGTTATTAATAAAAGTTGAACTATAGAAACTGTAACACTAATGTGGAAGAAGGGAAAGAAAAATTGCCTTAGCACCTGAAGGCAGAATAAAGACAATGGGAAGACATGGATTCCCAGGCAATTTGTCCAGAATAGTGTCTTTTTAACCTGTATATTTGATGTTTTGCCATTTGGGGGCCTTGCTGACACTGGAGGGACTGCTCCTCTCAATTTCTAGAGACAGTAACGATATCTGCAAGCATGCCTGCCTTCCATATGGAAACAGGCCAATCTGGATCTCATATGTCCCAACCACCTCTTTTATCAGGTCTTACACTCTGGGGCAGGTCCCAGACAACAAACCCTGAGTCCCAGAGTCTGAGAAAATTATTTACACTAGGGAATCATAAACCTATTTCCCTTGCCCTACCCTGCCCATTCCTTCTTGTAGAAACCACAACAAGGCTCTACTCATGTTTTCTGCTTGTTCCCTCTGCCTCTGACTCTGGTGCTTTATTGCGTAGCGCCCCTCCCCTACCCGCACCCCATGGTGTGGCACGCACCCTCTTTTTGGGATCTGTGAGTATAACTATCTTTTCAATGGCAATGGTCTCCTATATGGTGGCCTCACCGTGCCCAATTAACAAAACCTACATTTCGAAGTGAATAAACCTCTGAACCCCAACACGACATCACGTCCCTGATTTATATTTAGCTCACTTTGTAACCTCTGAAAGGTGAAGCACTTCTGTTGAGCTCAAATGCAGATTTTTATAGCTAATTTGGATAACATCTATTCATTTTTAAAAGTTACTGTGATCTAATTTATATAGCATAAAATGTACCCTTTTTGAAATATTCAACTCATGGTTTTTTAGTATAGTTGTAAAATTGTGCAGTGATCACTGCTATCTAATTGTAGAACATTTCATGATTCCAAATGGAAACCCTGTGTCCACTTCCTCCGCCCCACCAGCCCTAGGTAATCACTGCTTATATTCTACCTTTATGGAGTCTATTCTGGACATTTCATACAAATGAAATCATACATGTGTGACCTTTTATGAATGGCTTTGTTCAGTGTTTTCAGTTCATCCCTGTAGCATGTATTAATATTTTATTCCTTTTTATTGGCATATAATAGTCTACTATATGAATGTACGGTTTGTTTATCCATTCATCAGTTGATAAACATTTAGGTTGTTTCTACACTTTTGTTTATTATAAATAACTGCTGAGGAAGCCGGGATGGCTCAGTGGGTTAAGCGCTCACTTTGCAGCCCCGGGGACAGAGGATCGAATCCCGGCCCCGGCCCGTGTGGACCCATATGCTGAACTGGGGCGTTCCCCCAGTTCAGTTCTCTCTCGGTCTCTGTATCTCTCTCTCTCTGTCAAAAAAAAAGCAATTAAATAAAAAACAAAAAACTGCTATAAACATTCATGTACAAGTTTTGTGTAGACATACGTTTTCAATTTTCTTGAGTTATACAAACTTGGAGTAGGACAGCTGGTCACATGGTGAGCATATGTTCTTTTTTAAAAATGAGAACATCCCTCTGCATGTCACATAGTTCCTATAAATTTTCCTCCCAGACCACAGAAAACTCGAATTCCCTCAATGACAATTCATATTACGGGGGTGAGATGACTGTCTTGCATCAGGAAAGTCAGATGTGAGTAACATCCTGAGACTGTATCGTGTACCCGACACTGGCAGGCCTATTTACCAACGTCTCTCTGTTTCTTTGCCTATAAAAACAAATATCCAAGAAATGATACCCTTTCACCTGTACAAATGAAAGGAAAGAGAAAATCTGAGATAAGAAACAGAGGATTCCAGAAAGCATATCATATGAAAAGGTTAAACTGTCTTCAGTATGTGTTACTGAAGTAAATTACATGTGGTCAATATGCAGAAAAATTACAGAAAAAGACTTCAAAGAGATTTGTGTCCTTGAAAGAACAAGGTTCCATTACTGAGGACATTCCCTGATGTGGAATCCAGACAGTGGTGACTATACCAGGTTAGATACAATTGCTGTGGTGAGCAGGCAAGCATCCTACTTTTCCAAGATATATGTAACAGCATTTATAAATCATTCTTATGTGCTATGCCCACACTACAATACTCACTAAGAAAAGGTAGCGTTCTTGTGCTGATGTGTTCCGAGCAGCTAGTTTGAGGATCTGTCCTTCTTTTATTAGTTCATTTGAAGGATTTACAATGTCTTCTTCTTCTCCCAACATTTCATAAATCTCTAAGAGTTTCTTTAGGTTCTCCTAAGAATATAAACCAAAAACACAACAAGATCAAATATAAGGAGGTTTCACCTTGGTAGCTTTAGTAATACAACAACCTTAGCTAGAACATGAATAATTCAGAAGTAATTGGAATTAAGCATAAATTTAGGTATAAAATATGTCAGTTATGAGAAAATGAAAACCTAGGACAAAATGAGAGATTATTACGGTTTTAAGATAACATTAAACATTTTCTAGATATGTTTTCTGTTCATTTTTTGTATCAATTCATTTTGATTGAACTCTGTAAAAAACAATATTAGGTTATATTATTGACAATTATCTAACTAGAAGACTCCTGTCTCCTCTAAAAAACCACTTACCATTTTTCTTATTGCACTATTAGAATGGCTTGCTGCTGTAGATATAATTTCAAGTGATTCTAAGTGGGGAAAAAGAAAAGAAAATAAATATATGTTGTCCTTATTAAGCTACTAGATAGCTGACATACACTACACACTATCATAGGAAGAAACCTAAAAAAAAGAAGAAAAAGAAGAAAAATTCTGAGACCAAAGGTACATGACAAAGGCAGGAACAATTTCCATTTACTAACTGGGTACTTTAAAAAGTTCATTTGTAAGCAGATCACTTAGAACTTGAAGGGTGTTTTCTCATTAAAAATCATATACAATGACTAGGCTCATAGGTATCTTTAATCTATAATGGTACTTCAAAAATCAACAAATACCATGTATACCAGCTTCATATAAGGCACTATGCCAGGTACTTTCATATATATTATGTCCATTACTTCTTATACAACCTTGACTGGAAATTGTATGTTTCATTTGGCATATGAAAGAAATGGAAAATGATGTGACCTGATAGGGTCACACAATTTAAAGAGCCACGTTTGAACCTAAGTCTTCCGACTCAAACATTTCTGCATTTCAGTAGTATTTTTATTAGTTTTATGAGCCAAATGGTCACCAAGCATAACCAACTTTCTTTGGAATGGGCAAGGTAGGAGTTCTGGGACGGCTGGTAAAGATCTGTGGAAGCTGAGACCTCCTGCTAGCTCAACCCCAGAGAATGCTCTCAATCCTAAATCATGTCCTGCTCCCTTCCTTTCTGTACTATCTTGTGAATACTGGTCCGATTAATTCTTTTTTTTAAAAAAAGATTTATTTTTATTGTTTTTGACAAAGAGAGATACAGAGACAGAGAGAAGGGGGAGGACCCAGAACAGTCTCCAGAGTTGCACATCATAGGTTTTTCCACATAGTTCTATTCCACAGGTGGGTGCAGGGCTGCACAGGGTAGGAACTGGGCCAGGGTCTTGCCCCAGTGAGAAATGAACTGGGAGAACTCCCCAGTTCAGCATATGGGTCCGCACAGGCCGGGGCCGGGATTCGATCCTCGGTCCCTGAGGTTGCAAAGTGAGCGCTTAATCCACTGAGCCATCCCGGCTTCCCCTGGTTAATTCTGTTATCACAACAACCTTATCACATCTTGACAAAATTTTGTCTTCTTTGTGCCATTGCTAAACAAAATGAACTTTTGTTACTTTCTCTTCTACTTTTAGTGCTCCAAAAGTATGTCTGTGATTTCCTTAGAATTTTGGTGTAAGTAGCAAAGGGAAACCAAAAAATGCAATAAAATATGCTACCATGTTGCCAACTTTGCCATTTTTTGATGACGGCACCTTAGAGAAAGTTGAAGATTTTGAGCATGGAACAAATAGATTTATATTTCTATTTGGAGAACTATCCTGATTTGGGCAATTCTGTGTAGTCCATACAGGATCCATGGTAGATGGAAACACAAGATGGGCTAGGGCCACTGCCCAGGAGACCAGTGTGAGAAATAGCAGTAGTGAGTCCTACCTCCAACCCAGCCACTAGTTCTGCCACTAAAACAAGCACTCAGGCCCGATGAATTGAAAGTGGAAGAAGACAAGTAAGAAAAGCTCTAAACTGGGGAAGGAGAAAGGGGAGAAGAGAAGTTCCTGTGGTCACTGACTCACTTGGATGGTGGGAGAATCAAATCAGAGCCTGTGTTCATAAAAAGACCCAGGCTCCAGTATCAAAGATTGTGTTTTGTGTTTTACCTCTTACCAAGGTTCACTTACAATAGAAAACAAGAAATTATTAGGGGAAGCAGCAATACTTTAAGATTGTATACCAGTATTATTAGAACTTGTTGAAAACTAACCCATTTCTATTTAATTTCTATTATTCCCTTTACAGCTAACATTTTTTTTTTATGTTTATTTATTTTTTTATTGTTTTTGAGAGAGAGAGAGAGAAGGAGAGGGAGAGGGAGAGAAAGAGAGAGAGAACTGAACTGGGGGCACTCCCCAGTTCAGCATATGGGTCCACACGGGATGGGGAATGGGCCGGGGCTGGGATTCGATCCTCAGTCCTCAGCGCTGCAAAGTGAGCGCTTAACCCACTGAGCCATCCTGGCTGCCCCCATTTTTTTTTAATTTTTTTTTTAAATACATGAGAATGTGAAATTATTATTGAAACTCTTGAGCTTTTCAAAAGCCTTTCATTTTAATCAAGTGGAAAATAAAAGACAACTCTCAGAATAGACATAAAGTTTTCTCAGAAAAGATGTTAACCGACACTAAATAGCACCATTTCCTCTTCTGAGCAGGTACAGCCAACTTTGCTTAGGTTATTTTTATGTAGTAAATGCCGTCTGAACTTCCTTGGTATGCATCAACCTATCTAATTAACCAGCAGCACTAGTAATTCTGAATGGCTGTATTCTTCCTATGAGAAGAAGGTAATTGTGTATTGCTATTCCAGATGTCTTTAAGACTATAGTTTTACATTCCAGAGCTAATGATAACATGAAATCAGCATGAGAAATGGGATTTGCATTGTTCTAAACTTGTGATTTGAGCTCAAAAGTGCTTGCCTAATTGGAGGGGTTGATAACAATTTCCAGTGAGGTCATTTTCTGGTACCAATATTTTACTGAAGTGGCTATGAGACCTATCTCACATTGGAACCACAAGACTGTTTGGCCACTTAATTATCCCATAAGGGAAAATAGGGGAAGCATTTACTTTTAGCATCATTCCAGTCTGGAGAATCAGAGGGCAACTTCCTTAGGTAGTCCTTAAGGAGCATCTCATATCGGGGAATCCGCTGAACAGGTTCTAGCATGTGATGCTGCAAAGTCAAGCTCCCACAGATCTTCTGTTTCTGTAATGAGAAAGGTTTGCAAAAAAATATTTTAAAAGTAGGTTAGCCAATCTAAAAACTACACATAATACAGAGCTTGCATCACAGACAGTATCTCCCTACAATGTGTGGTCTGTGCATCGCCTACATTAGGTCAATCTGGCGTGCTGTTAAAAATGGAAACTTTGAACCCTATTATTTCAGTCTTTGAAACCACAATCTTTCAGGCTAGGGCCTGGGTCTATGCATTTAAAAATACCCCAGATTCTTTCGTTAAAGTTTGAGGACCACCAATCTAGTGTAAGAACAAAAAAATCAAGCAGAATATTAAGCAACAAAATTCCAGATTGCTGGCAACCACTTCAATTAGTCACCACAAGGAATTGTGACGTCACATTATTAAACTATACTCCAAAGATTTTCAAAAGAAGAATCTACTTGATGAGCTTCACTAAGCACAACTGTATTAAATGACTTTGAACTCAGCAGAAACAATTTCATAAGAAGGCTTCCACCAATGTCATTTCCTTTGAACTTAAAAAAGACTCTACAAAGAAGAATGACAAGATCTGAGCATTTTATTTTCTGTCAGAAAATTTTAATTGTTCATTAGGTAATGGAATTCTTTTCCATTAGAAACCAAACTCTAAATTAGAGCTCTTCTTCTTATGGTATAATTGAGACTATAGCACTGACTTTCAATAAGCTGTTAACACAAGGAAGGGAAAAGATTAGTTAAAAAAAAATGTGTTCTTTTCATATGAAACAAATCATGAATCTCTTTAAAATATTTATTGAACTCAGTCCATGATCCAGGCACTGTAGGGTACAAACACTGTATTGAGACATGATGTTTTGCATTTAAAGCAAACAAGAAATTAACGGCTTCACAGAGAAAGGAGCATTAAACATGAAATTGGATGAGGGCAGGCTTTGTAGGAAGGAAAATGAAGAGGGACCTTAAAGAACAGGCCCAATCGGGGAAGCCGGGATGGCTCAGTGGGTTAAGCACTCACTTTGCAGTACCGGGAACTGGGGATCAAATCCCAGCCCCGGCCCATGCGGAACCATGTGCTGAACTGGGAGCTCGCCCAGTTCAGTTCTCTGTCTCTGTCTCTGTATCTGTATCTCTCTCTCTCTCTCTGTCAAAAATAAAAATACATAAATAAAAATATATAAAATGTTACTAGTATTTAAAAAAAAAAAGAACAGGCCCAAGACAGTGGGGGCATGAAATGTGTTCAGTAAAAGGGAACAACTGACTTTTGTTGGCAATTAGTATGTTTATAGAAAACAGGGGATGAAGAAGAAATGGTAATCTGGGGTAATAATGCCAAGCTGGGCTTGAATTTACTTCATCTAATGAAGGTTTTCACACAGGGGACTGATATTAGACCTGAGATCCATTAAAATCAACCTACTAGAACATGGCTTGAGGAAGACATGGGGAAACTAGTTTGGCAGTTATTAGTGTAGATCAGGAAAGGTATAAAGGGCCTGAAAGTAGAATTGGAGCCAAGAGCTAACAACTTTCCTTAATAAACTATTAAAATATTTACTAGTTTAAGAAATAAATACTAATGTTATAAGTTTAGCTATCTCATTTTCTCTAACAAACCTATGATGTGTGTACACATGTGTGTATTAATATATACTGACATGATACATGGTATGTACGTATTACTGATCCCAAAATTTGTACATGACGAAACTGACTCAGATAAGTTAGGAGAGTTTTCTAAGGTCAAATCACTATAAGTAGAAGAGTAGGATTCTAGACTCTCTTGATTCCTAATCCACCACTCCTTTCCCAATCCCATCACTTCTTTCTTGGAGAAGACAGACATTGTAGAGATAAAATTTTAAGATTTGATAAAACAATAATGACCACTATCATGTAGTGAAAAATCCAACAAGCTCCATGTTAAACACCTTGTATATATTATCTCACAGGCAAATATACAGAATGAGGAAACACAAAAGGCAGCAGTCAAGGAGCAACAGTATTCCCACCCCAAGAATAGTATGTGATCTAAAGGAATCCTTTTCAATATTTAAATGTTAGCAAAGAATTGTTATTTAAATTTTAGCAAGAAATAGTTATTAACAAATTTGCCTAGAGAATCAAATACAAATTACTATGGTATTATGAAAATGTATTACCCAGGTATGATGAAATTAAAAATCAAGACACATACATCAAGTGACAAAGCCCAGAATAATTATGTTTCCAGAATGTCAGAGTTTATAGGCAATCATTCTTTATATTCATTTATTAATATATTCATTCCAACATCTCAGCTTCTATGAAAGCAAGTGAGGCACAGAACTGAATGGGAATTCACTTTATAAATTTATGTGGATTCTGATTAAACCAGACTCTCCTGGTCTCAAAAGCAAATGGAGAACTTACTGCTTGGTACATGGTATATGCTCAATAAATATTTTAACTATGTAGAGATGATTTTTGCATAATTCAGAGTAAAATGGAATTTGGCTAGGTTTCTCAGACAGACTTCTCAATCTAAATTTTAGATCTACAACACTTTATGATTTACCGGTATACAGAAAAATTAATTTATAGCCTCAAACAAGAAAGTCCTATTACCTGAATTTCTTCAACCACTGATTTGAATTGGGGAATACGCTCTGTCATGTTTTTAACCAATTCCATTGCGTTATCAAATCCCTTCACATATTCTCCATACATCTTAAGGAACGGCGCCAATTTTTGAAGGATGTCACCAATTCTAGGGGTAGTTTCCCTATATAAGATATTGAAACAAGTCATTAAGTTTTCTAATAGAATGAGCAAATTAACAGGACTTCAAATAAAGTAATCACTTCTCTACACAAACCCTGTGCTTTATCAGATTCACTTTACTACGAGATTGGTAAAGAATGGAGGAAGGCAGAGAATTAAAAGAAGTTTAGGAATGACACACAGTAAAGGGAAATGCTATGAAATTTTTGAAGCTCCAGATTACCCCTAATATCTTATCTCCACTAGTCAAAAGATAGTTAGGGGAGCTGAGATGAAATCACTTTCACTTTAAGGCTGAAAATGTACCACAACTTCTGTTAGTGGTCTTTAACATAAAAACTTAGTACAAATGAATGGCTATAGTTTTGTGCAGCATTAGTATTTCAATTTAAAAGCTGAATAACACAGCATCTCTTATGACTGTCTGAAGACATAGCATTTGCTATCCACTCCTCTTACCATTCTTGCATTCGTTTCTCCAGTTCTGGCAACAGGAATTTACTATGGAAGGCATTTATTGATGAAATATTAGAAAAGATTTTATTCACATTCTCTGCTGGAAATGAGCCTCGGTTTGCTTCTTCCAATAGTTTGCAGTAAAATACCTGAATAAGAGAATAAAGCAAACATCACTTCAAATTTATTAGTTAATGAGCTAGCACTATGCTAGACACATACTGGGTTCTTAATAACTTTTTGTTGAATAAACAGAAAAGTTCATGGTTCAAGAAATCAATAATTTTTTAAATGTAGGAGTGAATATGCACTTTGATTGAGAATAACCAAAAATTAGAATTAGGAAACTTTGACTCTAAACTAGGCTATGTCTCTTTCTGTGGGATGGTAATTTTTCTATACTAGAGAATTTCCAATTGAGGTTAACAGGATTTACGGTACCCTTTCTATTCATAGGTAGAGTTAAGAGATATAAAAATCTTTATATACACATTGTAATTGTGGTATTTGACACTCCTGTTTATGTTATGAATTACTTCTGTGGCACTTAGTAATACTACCTTTACTATCATTTTTTGGCATAAATCTCATTTTCCTATTAAATCTCTACACTCCTTGGGGAGGGAGGACATCGTCATGATTTAGTCCCCACAGTAGAACAGGTAGGTTCTTAAATGCCTGGGGTGAATGGATGAACTAAAGAATGTTTTAGTTCTCATAGGTTTTCTTTCTTTTTAGTAAAAAATAATAATGCGTAACACTGATATGAGGATAATAAGATCTCCTGGCATAGTAACAGGTATCCTAAAAATAATATAATAAAAAATTTGCAGTCTTAGCTATACTGCACTAGGGCTACTATACCTCTTGCCATTTTATTAAATGTAGGCAGAAGGAGGTCTGTTCCTTCATGCTATCCAGATGGTTGTTAATTTTCTAAATTTGCCTCCACTGCATTTTCTTGGGAGGCAAAAAGAACACAAAATTATGTCCTTAGGGACTCCAATAGATAAAATATTGTGGTAATTAAGACTCTAAAATACTAAAAGGTCAGCATCAACAACTGAACAAGCTAATATGGTTGGGGAAAAAACAACACATATACACAATTGGGTAAGAGGAAAAGACATGTCTCCACTGTGGGCATATCTAAAGGTTTCAGTTCTGTGATCCCCATGAGGAGAAAAGTTGTTTCAAAGGTGCAAACTCAAAATAAATTGATGGGCAATTTTTCCTTCTAACAAGAGCAGTCTGGGGAAAGCTGGGATGGTTCAGCAGGTTAAGCGCTCGCTTTGAAGCCCCGGGGACCAAGGATCAAATCCCGGCCCGTCCCATGCGGACCCATATGCTGAACTGGGGTGTGCCCCCAGTTCAGTTCTTGCCGGGGCCTATGCAGGAGGCTCCCGGCCCGGTTCCTGCCCTCTGCCCACCTGTGGAGTGAAACTATATGGAAAACTAATGTCAACTATGGAGACTGCTCTGGGCCCTCCCACTTCTCTCTGTTTCTGTTTCTCTCTGTCAAAAATCAATAAAATAAATCTTAAAAAAAAAAAAAGAGCAGTCTGTATTAGCAGACAACCTATCAACTATTTTATTTTGTTCTTTTATCACTGAAACAGGAATAAGAGGCCTTAGTTGTCAACATTTTAGTTATGCATTTTAAAACATTCTTTGCAAATATACATTTGAAATGATACTCAAGGCTTCACCATGATGAAAGTACAAAATATGACAGATTCACGTATTCAACAAACATTGACCATACAACTTTATACTGGGCACTTTATTCAATATTTCATACAAGGCTGAACAAGTGAACTCTCAAAATCCCTTCTGTGGGAAGCCGGGATGGCTTAGGTTAAGTGCTTACTTTGCAACCCCAGGGACCAAGGATCGAATCCTGGCCCTGGCCCATGCAGACCCATATGCTGAACTGGGGAGTACCCCCAGTTCGGTTCTTACCAGGGCGAGACCTCGGCCCAGTTCCTGCCCTGTGCAGCCCCAAGCCCACCTGTGGAGTGAAACTACGTGGAAAAACTGATGATGTGCAATTATGGAGACTGTTCGGGGCCCTCCCTCTTCTCTCTGTCTCTGTATCTCTCTCTCTCTGTCAAAAACAATAAAAATCAATCTTTAAAAAAATCCCTTCTGACCCTATCACTGCAGCAACTCGAATGACTCACATACGGCTTAACAGAAAGAAACGGAAGCGAATCATTGATACTACCTATATCCGTGTTAGAATTAGAATTACCAATCTCTTATTTAGATTATAATAGTAACATGGCACCTAAGAATCACAATAAACAGTCAAGAAATAGACTTGTGGTTAGGGCAGAAAGATACTGATAAAGGCACTTGTGACTTGCATGGAAAGTCCTTCAATCTATTTTTTTATGAATTATAAAATTCTTATACTTAGTAAATTCATTGACAAAGCTAAAAATGTTAAAAAAAAAAAAAATTCCTTATACTGGCCAAGAATGGTCAGGACCTTCTTGTCATTTCTAAAACACTTTAAATACTAAGTTAAAATAATATACAGTGCCAAACAAATAAATAAAAATTATGAAAGGGAAAACATTACCTGATCTAAGAGGTCAAGCCGGTTGACATAAGCTCTTTCTGTAAGCAAAAGTTCATTGGCTATTTTGTGAAGTTTTTGCTCATCTGTCTCCTACAAGAGAGCATAGATATTCACATATTAGGAAATAAAGCTTGAACAATACTTCTGAAGTAATAAATACCCTATCAAATGGTGTGATTCAAAACAGTTTTCTCAAGCTTCTCCATTACTCAATTCCTTTCACCCACTAAGGAACATCTGATCAGAAATGAACAAAATTAGAAAAAAGCAATTTGCTATACATATAACCTGTAACAACTTCTTTAAATTATCATTTCTTCTTTGACCTCTGTAGCAGTTTTTACTATTATCCATGTTTTCCTTGAAACATTTTATATCTTTTTCAGTTTCCCAGACACTATACTTTCCTCACTTTCCCGCCTGACCTCTCTCAGGCTCTTCTTTGCATACAACTTCATCATTCCCTCAGACATTTTCACTAATTATTAGTTCTGTGCATAGAACTTTTTGCTTTTGCAAAACCATTTCACTGTGGAAAATTTCAATCGTACATAAAAGTTGAGGAAACGGTAAAATGAACCCCCACATGTGTTTATCAACAATTATCAACTCACTGTTTCTTGTTTTATCTGTGACCCCATGTACCTCCCTCAACCCATGTTTAATTAAATCCACATTTTATTATTCAGTTTATATTTACTTATGCCTTAAATATATTTGTAGAACCTTGATCCTTCCATGAAGATGGGAACATTTTTCCTTGTAACTGTTCTATCTCTTGGATCTACTACAATACTTCAACAGAACACTTGGCACTCAATAAAATACTGCTGAACATTTATTACCACTGCAACATGGTATCAATGTAAGACTAAACTCATCTTTTCTAGAAAACCACCATCCCCAAACTTTACTATCCTAGCAATAGTTCTACCCTTTTCCAGCTATCTGTCTTTGACATCTTAATTACTTTAAACTTAGTTCCCTACCACAAAATCTGGCCAGCTACCAACTCCTACTCATGATATTATGTCTTCAGCATCCACCCTTTAAGTTCTCATCATTGCCACCCTGTTTTGCTCATACCATATCTCAAACCTCAGTCAATTAATAGTTGCCAAATGCTCTGATTCCACTTTTTTCTTTTAACCACCTTGTACTGCTGTCTGGGGAATCTTTCTAAAACTCTGCTTTGCCCAGACAATCCTACTTTCCATAGAAAGAAAAGCCTTCAGTAGTCCTTCTCTCAGTGACAGGATAAAATCCAGATTCTGTGTACCATTCAATTCAGGGTTGTTCAAACCTCATCACTTCCTCAACTTCTTTCTCATTGGATCTTTACAGGAACCCTTCCCTCCAAACATACTAATTTATCCATCTGCATTGAAACATGTCCCTCGGGCCATCCCCAAACGTTTTTTCTAACCTCTCAGCCTGGCACATGCTCTTGCTGTATCTCTCTAGGTGTTCACGATTTACTTTCCTTTTGATGACCTGCTGAATTTCTATCTCTTGTTCACGGAGCCTTCTTTAACTACCCAACACCTATGGGCTTGGTCCTATTAGAATGCATTTTATATTTCATACATAAATACCTCTTTTATTTAGAAATTTCTACCTAGTTACTTTGCTAAAATACCCATTTCACTCTAGAAGAGTATGAAGTATAATGATTTAGGAAAAACTCTAGTACCAAAGTAGACCAAACCTATTTATTTTAAACCAGTGTTAAATTTGTATGAATGCTACATTTTAAACTATGTATGTTATTAAGCTTTATGAATGCTTTACTGTGTTAAACATAGATGATAGGCATAATATGCAATATCCATTCTACAAGGAGGACCCCAAAAAAACCAAAACTTATAAAAAATTGTGTATTTAATCTTACATATTTAAACTTCAGTCACCTTCAAAGTACTCCCCATTTGATGCAATACACCTATCAAAACACTTTTTCCACTTCTCAAAA
Source organism: Craseonycteris thonglongyai (assembly GCA_004027555.1). NCBI lineage: Eukaryota > Metazoa > Chordata > Mammalia > Chiroptera > Craseonycteridae > Craseonycteris > Craseonycteris thonglongyai. The sequence goes on along the minus strand of PVKE010019050.1, from coordinate 1,805 downwards.
CAGTTTTTGAACCCATAGAACTTTTGTGCCTTTCAGTTCTTCTGCCGTGTTTTGTTTCACCTTTTCAACATTGGCAAAATGTTTTCCTTTGGGGACTTTTTTCATTGGGGAAACAAAAAGAAGTTGCTCAGGGAGAGATCAGGTGATTTGGGAGTGTGGGGGTTCAAAAGTCATGCCTTTTTTTTTTTTTTTTTTTTTTGGTCAAAAACTGCTGAACACTCAGCACAGTGTGGGCAGGTGTGTGGTCATGGTAGAAGAATCAGTAATCTGTTCACCACAACTTGGGACATTTCTCCCACAAATCATGACAAAACCTTCTCAAAACTTCCAGATAAAAACTTTGGTTAACCATCTGACCCGGAGAAACAAATTCCAGGTGCATAATCCCTCTCACATCAAAGAACGATAATTCTGTTTCTTTGGAGGGGTCCACCTCATAATGTGGAAAATTATCATGTTGCTTCTTATAGCAGTACTGAAATGAAGTATATTTGTGTGAAGTCTTTAGGAAAAGTAACATAATACTGTTTCAATAATTTCTGGTCTCAGAAATACTGAAATAAGAACTATGCAATGAGCAAATTCCCATAATCAGAGATAAAGCCAATAAAATCCCTTATTATTTAGGCCAGGTGGAGTATTATCGATTATTGAGATGCAATTTACAAATAATAGTAAAATTTACCTTTTTGGTTTATGGTTTTAGGAGTTTTGACAAATGTTAAAAATCATGTCATGTCACCACCACCACCATTAAGATACAGAACATTTCCACCAAAACTTTTCTTAGGTAGGTCTCTTTGAAGTCAACCATAGTCTTCTCCCAGCACCAGCTCCTGGAAACTTATGATCTGTCCTGTTACAGAATGTTGTGTAAATAGAATCACACAGTATGTGCCTTTTGAGTCCTGCTTCTTTCACTTATCAAAATGCATGTGAGATGCATCCATGCTGTCCTTATTAATATTAGTTTGTTCTTTTTAAGCTCCCAGTTTTATTCTAATAGTAGTGATGCACCTTTTTGACATTCATTCTTTTATATATTCTGATTCTAGTTGTGACAAACATCTTTAAACAATCCAGCAGAATTTGTGCCAGGATAAATATATCTTTTATGAGTCAGAGAATTCATTAACCACAAGGTCGCACTATTACTGCTATGCAATGAAGTCACCCCTGAGGTTTTCCACATCCTACAGGATCTTAGATAGGGAGCTTATAAGAAACAATATTTTGCTGACTGTAAATCATACTTTAGCTGAACATGGCAAATTATAGGTATCCTGGTCATATTTTGCAAAGTCAAGGGGATGCCAGCAATTTCTACCAACAGCTATGTTCCTTTCACACAGATGGTCTTCTAATGTTCAGGTCTCTGACCTTGCCAAAGCCAACACAAAGATAAGCAAAAGTAAGCTGCTGACACAGTTTAATCACTCACATGTAGGTCTGTGAAAAGTTACTAGGGACTTTGTTGTTGAGGTTAGGAACTCACTGACACATGGAGCCTTGTTTTAGGTTGATCACAACAAAAATACAATCACTGTTATAGGAACAACGAACAATTATTCACTGCTTGCTTGTTATGTGCCAGACATTGTTATAAATATTTTACATAAATTGACTAATCCCTACAACTCTATAAAACAGGTTGCATTATTGTTATTCTACAGGCAGCATGCACATACAACAAAACAAAATCCCAACTCTCAAAGAAGCCAGGAAACTTGCCCGAGGTCACAGTTAGAAGGTAACTGAATCAGATTCCAATCTGTGGTTTGTGATTTTAAGCAACTATTCAGTAA
>PVKE010019049.1:0-28889 GCA_004027555.1 Craseonycteris thonglongyai | reverse complement strand
CCGAGGATCGAATCCCGGCTCCGGCCCAGGCAGGACCCACGTGCTGAACTGGGGAGTTCCCACAGTTTGGTTCTCTAACTGTCTCTGTCTCTGTCTCTCTCTCTATCTGTCAAAAAGTAAAATAGAAATAACTATGCACTGAAGACAAAAAGATAATTTCTCTCTATAAATGTGAAAAGATAAAAAAAAAAAAAAAAATCTGGTCACCTTACTTTAGCCAAATAGTGACTTGGAAGGGGGTGGAATAAATGAGTCTTGGGGAGGGAAGACCCGTATCTGACTACACTGTGTCCAAGATACCGTCATCATCTTAAGCCTTTATGACTTTCCTGTCTCGAGACTGCAAGATGCTTTTTGGCTGACAGGGGGCCAAATTATTTCAGCATCTGGGAGAAACTAGCAGATGGTGAGAAGTCACCAAAACAATCACTCGATGTACTCTTTTTTTGTTTTTCAAACTTTCCAAATTACTGTTGTCACACTTAATGGGCTAGAAAGATAGGACCCAAGGCCTGAAAATAAAGCATTAAGTGTATGGAAGACATTTGGCTCTTATGGAAGGCTTGCTGTCAAAACAGTCAACAAACTGCCTAGGCTGGAAGCCTGCCATTTGTGAACAAGTCATCTAAATTGAAATCCCCAGCCAGTGTCTCCCGTGGGTAGTTTGAGAGGTCGGCCTTACTGGCATCTCTTCTTGCCTTGGGTTCTTTATTCAGGCTCAGATGACATCCTGTAACATTGAAAAGCCTATTAGCCTTATCTCCATGGAGGACAGCTCGCTTGGTTTCACAGAATCCACCCGTGAAGTCATGGATGTCAGGAACCCATCACGTTCCTTGGCAGTTTGACTTCTTACCATCGGAGGTGGAAATGGAAAGTCTCACTTTACTCTCAGCAGTCTTTTGATATAAAATTAGCTTAACCCCTTTGATAGCAATTAAGTCACTATTTTTTAATTAGAAATAATTTATTATATGTGTGAGTGAATGAGACACGTCCCTTTCTATGTGCGGTTTTTGATCTGAGACATAAAAATGAAGCAAGGCCAAAAATCTTAGTGCAGGTTTAGCTTTAATAACTTCAGAGATATAAACACCACAAACTTACAAACATCATTTGAAAATTTAATTATTTAAACATCTTTTATTCTTCGTTTTTTGAAATTTTTTATTTTAATCATTTCTTTTAATTTAGATACTTTATTTCATTTTTTTATTATATGTATTGGGGTTACTTTGGTTAATAAAGTCATGTAGGTTTTAAGGTGTACAACTTTGTAATACGTCATCTGTGTATTGCATGGTGTGCTCACTACCCAAGCACCATATATTTGACTCCCCCTCTGCCTCCAAATTTTTTGACTTTTGAATGATACATTTTAAATTTAATTTTTTTGTCAGTGATAGTCATCTTCAACCAGAGAGACTGAAGCAAAAAAAAATAAAGTTAAAAATGCACTATTGGGGAAGCCAGGATGGCTCAGTGGGTTAAGCGCTCGCTTTGCAGCACCGGGAACCGGGGATCGAATCCCGGCCCCGGCCCGTGTGGACCCATATGCTGAACTGGGGAGTGCCCCCAGTTCAGTTCTCTCTCTGTATCTCTCTCTCTCTCTCTCTCTCTCTCTCTCTCTCTTTCTCTCGCTCGCTCAAAAATAAATAAATAAATAAATGAATTTTTTAAAAAGCTTTAAAAAGAAAAACACTATTTATAATCCTGAAAAAGACATTTAAATAATTTAGTTCATTTAACACTCACCATAGCCCTGTGAAGTTGGTACTGTTTTTATCCCATTTTACAGATCAGTCACAGAGAAGTTAAATAACTTGTCCAAAGTCACAGGGGTAGTAAGTGACAAAGCCGGATTCAAGTTCCGGAGTCTATAGGCTGCTGCTTCTCACATTCTGAGAAGTCCCTGAGAGCTGTTTCATCCACAGTGCTCTTCACTTGGGAAAGTTGAGACCATAAAAATGAGTCTCTTTTTTGTTTTTTGCTTTCAGGGTGGGTCTCACTGTTGCTTGTTGGGGGTTAAGATACATCAGAGGACATATGTAACTGTCACTTCTGAATGTTCCAGGGTTGCCAGCGTATTGTGGAAGACTGGCAGAAAATCCTCATGGTGCGATCCCTTGTGGTCAGCCCTCATGAGGACATGAGGACCTGGCTCAAGTATGCAAGCCTGTGTGGCAAGAGTGGCAGGCTGGTGAGTAACCCCCCTCACACTGGGGGCAGGGAGGGCTGAGGAGGGAAGGGCACTCCTCCTGGGCTGGTTCTGTTTATATCTTGACCTCTCTTGTTTTTAAGGCTCTTGCTCATAAAACCTTAGTGTTGCTCCTGGGAGTTGATCCATCTCGGCAACTTGACCATCCTCTGCCAACAGTTCACCCTCAAGTGACCTACGCCTACATGAAAAACATGTGGAAGAGTGCTCGCAAGGTCTGTATCCGAATCGCTTCAGCAAGGGTGCAGGCCTCTCCAGGGTGCTCACCTGCGCTGCTTCTCACTGCCTCGGGGCCCAAAAGAAAACAGCGTCCAATCCACCAAGTCAGGGAGTTTGCTCCTGCAAGGGAGCTATTTGGCCTGATTTCAAAAAGTGAATCATGGTCAAGGAGACGCATGTGTACCATTGATCAAACCAATGAGTGTAATCACAGTTGTATTTATTAGCAGCCAGAATGTGCTAGAACATAGAAAAATGTCTGCCCCCTCAGAGAAGATGGGCTGGTAGGTACCCAAAAAAGGAGAGTGTTTGTGAAAACACTGACTGGAACTTTCACAAAACCAGTTTGGGTTTTCAGACTTCTCGTCTCCTTTCCTATCATCAATTTGGGATTCCAAAGCAGCAACACCCAGAATGTCATGCTGAAACCAGCAGGGAAGGTCATCTAGAAGCCAAAGGAGAATTCCTCTTGCTTTATTTACTAACGGGACCTCAGGAAATAGATGTGTCCTCTGCTGGTGGGGGGAGGGTTGTTTTTATTTTTCTAAGCATTCTTCCTGGATGATGGTGATGATCAACAAAAAGTCGGCCCTCCAGGCAAAACCAGCACCTGCTCTGTCTCCCCAGGGCATCCTCCTCCTCACCAAGCAGAGGAAGGAGTCCCGGCTCCCCTCTCTCTCCCTGTTGTCCCCACAGTGGGTCCTGAGGTGAGAAAGAAATGCAGAGCAACTGCTGGAGCCATGGCTGTGGAAAGATGTGACAAAACCGTTGTCTCTGCTGAAGGTGTACTTAGAGATCTTTGGACTGTGGCCTGACATCGACTTCTTTTGTGGGCAGTTGACTGGCTGTGATTGTCACCCAGAGTGGGGTGACACTGGGTCTTTGGAGCTTACTCACTAGTAATGGTCCATGTTTCCTTCAACTGTGCTGTTTGGGGCTTTTGTTTTCTCTTGTTGTTCTTCAGGGTTTTGCTTTGGTTTGTGTTTTTGTTTTGTTGTTTTTTTAGTATCTGTAAGCCTCCCAAGCCAGAGCAATTCTAATTCAAAGCCTGACCTTCCTCCAGGCAAATGAGAAAAACAGGAGGTGCTGGACCTGAACTTGTGGTTTTCTTCCTATGTACAGCCTCCAAGTCTTTGAATAGCTTGCCTAAGGCAGGCAGAAGGAACCTTTTGGCTAATATCTCAACCAAGGAGTGGCTTCTTTCAACAGATGACCACAGCCCAACTTCTCCACGGATTATATGGCCTTTTCTTAGGAGCCCAAATTCTGGTGGGAGACCATAAAACCACATGGATACAATTTAGAAACCTGTTTCAAGTTAGGTGCTTGCATTTCAAGCCCAGAGCTAGAGCTGTCACATCTTCATAAGAGCTCAGGAGCCACCCAAAGAAAACCGACTCCTTAGTAATAATTGTGTCCTTTTTTTAAAAAAGATTTATTTTTACTGTTTTTGACAGAGAGAGAGAGAGATACAGAGACAGAGAGAAAGGGGAGGGCCCAGAACAGTCTCCATAGTTGCACATCATTGGTTTTTCCACGTAGTTTCATTCCACAGGTGGGCGCAGGGCTGCACAGGACAGGAACTGGGCCAGGGTCTCATCCCAGTGAGAACTGAACTGGGGGCACTCCCCAGTTCAGCATATGGGTCCACACAGGCCAAGGCCGGAATTCGATCCGCGGTCCCTGGGGCTGCAAAGTGAGCGCTTAACCCACTGAGCCATCCCGGCTTCCCCAATAATTGTATTCTTGAACAAAGCACTCTGTCTCAACTCTTCCCTGATTCAGCTATCTATTCCTAATCTTTGTTTTACTGTATAACAAGAACTTCTGTTCCCAGCCCAAATGACTTCAGCTCCCTTTGTATTTATAAAATCCCAGATTGTAAATAAATCTGACTACCTGAGTATGTTCTGAAGATTTTACTCCTAAGCCACCCTTTTCAACCAGATGTCTGCTAAGCCAGTGGCTTTCTCCTATTTCACATGGATGCATGAGGGACTTCACCCCATCTCTGTGTTCTGATTTGGGACTGAGGGTTCTATTGGTTTTTGTAACTACAGTTTTGGCTATGCTGGAGTGTCCAAGGTACCATAATGTTTTAAACAAGTACTAAAGTTTTACTAGCTTAAAACAATTTACCATAAGCTTAGTTTCCCCCAGAACAATATATTGGTAGTAAAGTAAGCAGTTACTTCAAATTACATTATATGAATTGTTATTTGGGGTAGCCAGGCAAGTAGCTTTTCCAAAACTTATTAAACTAGTAATTACAGTTGGCAAAGGGGAGCTAAGACTTGAGTTGAAAAAATATGAATCTTAAAGAGCCTAGCCATCTCCCAGGATTGTGCTCTGGTCCTCTGCCCTACGGAGTCCTTACCCTGTTGCATCCTAGGGTGCTCTGTTTGTAGGGGTTGGCTCACATGCCTCGTAGATAAACAGGAGTTCATTTCCTGCGAGGTCGGGCCATGTGCTGAGCAGCTGCCTGTGCCTTCGTCCCACTGCAGATCGATGCCTTCCAGCACATGCAGCACTTCGTCCAGACCGTGCAGCAGCAGGCCCAACACGCCATTGCCACCGAGGACCAGCAGCACAAGCAAGAGCTGCACAAGCTCATGGCCCGGTGAGGTCCCCACTGGCCAGGGCCGCCTCCTCCCGCCACCCCACCCCTGCCCTGCCAGCAGACTACAGAGTTCAAAGCTCCTTGGGCCGCCAGTTGCTTCCATCTCTCTCATGCTTTCCTGTAGGGAGCCCAGAAGCTCCATGTGCTATTCTCCTAGTGCAGGGATGGCGAACCTTTTGGCGATTGAGTGCCAAAGTTTATGAAATAAGAGTATACTCGCTCGACTCGCATGCCAACCCATCGAGTGAGATAGAGGTATCGATTATTTTTATGTCTATAAGAACATAAACAATAATTTTTTAAATGGTATTTACAGCTCCGTGTGGCTAAATAATTGCCCCGCGTGCCACTTGGGCATGCGTGCCATAGGTTCACCACCCCCGTCCTAGTGTCTGGCTTTAGAGTTAGGCTCCTTGTTTTCAAATGCCAGGTGTGCTCCTAATTTGATGTGTGACTTTAGATAAGTTACTTAACCTCATTTTGCCTCCAGCTCCTCATACAAAAAGGGCTTCGTGAGTTTCTGTTTCCTAGGGTGGTGTAAGGTGGTATGAGGATTAATGGAAAGAAGACAGTGCCAAGCATTTAGAGCAGCTCCTGGAATAAAGTAGCAATTAATGAATGTTAGCTGTTAATAGTGTCATGATAAAGAATGGAGGAGAAGGGAAAAGTGTAAATGTCAGGAAGGCTTTCCTGCTCCCCTGCCATCACTCATTCTCCCTGAGAAGGCTGTTCCCAAGGGGCAAGCACCACATGGGAGCTTGTTTCTCTGTCTTCAGGTGTTTCCTGAAACTCGGGGAGTGGCAGCTGAACCTCCAGGGCATCAACGAGAGCACCATCCCCAAAGTCCTGCAGTATTACAGCGCTTCCACAGAGCATGACCGCAGCTGGTACAAGGTAACCCACATGCAGAAGGTTCCCAGCTGTGCCTTCTCCACGCGTCACACCCGCCCCTGACAGCTTGTGGTCACAGCTGCTCTGATCATGAGAATTTGCTTCTTTGAGTGCTGGGAGCTGGCCTATCAGAGGACTTTTACAAGTTTAATGAACAGAGAAAGATTGGTAGATTCTCTTACTTGAGAAAGATCTATGACACCATTATGTACTGGCAATGCCGCTGTCTTATAGGCCTTTAGCTGCTTGTTTTCCTGGGAGCATCTGGACACCTGGTTAATCTCTGGAACTTTCACCTTCCCTTGGGTCATCTGTTCGTTTCCAGCTTCCTTCTCATTTTCATTCCTGCCTGCTCTTCATCTAAGAATGTAACTTTCTCTGTTTTTATTGGAAAGCTGTGAGTAACATCCTGTTGTATCATAGGAAAGTTTTCCAGAAAATGTGCAAAATATGTGATTGACTGGTAGAGGAGAGAATCTTGAAAGTATGCGTCTCTGGTGAGAGCACGGTCCTCGTGTTCTGTGTCTTCTCTGGGGGGTCTTCTGGTAAGAGCTGCTTGGTGTAGCGGATGTCTTTGATTTCTTTCCATTAGCTCCTTAACCTGCTCATACTTTGTTAATTAATCCCACTGGGATCCAGACATGTATCTGAAGACCACAGAAGCATCTACAACAAAAATCTTATCCTGGTTTTAGCATGCTTCCTACTGATCTGAAAAATGCCCATTCTGTGATAGCAGCAATAATTACTTTTCCTAGGATGGCCTCAGTCCAACGCTGGAAAAATAAATCCAGCAAATCCTTGATTAGCTGGAATCTCCCTAATTAGAACTGTCTTCTAACTAGATTACTGGTTTTTTCATTCAACTTTGAGGAAAGAAATCACAACACAAAAACTGCTTCCAGAAATTTTAGTTTTTTTCCTAGTATAGGTCCTTTTGGGTGTATTGTCTTCTACCATCAATGGTGTAGTCCTGTGTGTGTGCGAGGGCTGTTTCTGTCTCGCTCATCGTGTCCCCCAGCTCAGTGCCTGGCACATAATATGCGTAGATACATAAGAAGTATTTGTTGAGTAACTGAAGGTACAGGAAAACTGAACTAAACTTGGGTCATTTTAGAATTCTTACTCATCAAATAAAGGTCAGTTATGATCAATCGCTCTGCTTAGTAGAAGAAATGGACACATTTACATTAAAGAAATGTTTTCAGTAAGAAACACAATGGAATTTCCTGGTTATCCAGAACGTCGAACTATGAATGGATTATTTATTGTGCTCCCATCACTGCCAATTTACGAGGCCTCAACTCCAGCTCTAGCTCATCTGCCTACACCAGGCAGTGCCACACCACAGCGCCCCTGCAGTCCACACCTCAGAGGTGTGGATTGTTCCTTCTTTATCCAAATAAGCACCAAAGGCTTCTTCCAGCCAATAGCAAATATTCGTTGAGCACTGGCTCTCTGACAGGCCATGGGCCAGGTGTGAGGGCTAGACAGTGAATGAGTTTCAACCTCCACAATGTCCCCACGCCCGCAGTATGTTCCCTTTCCCGCTGTCATACGACCTGGTGAAGGCCTTCGCCCTCGCTCCCTGAGCCTCGGGTCATCTGTTTTATACATTGCTGCGAAAGGAATCTTTACCACCCAGTCAAGCTCTGTGTGCTACAGAATAAAGTGGGGCCTCCTTGGCCTAACAGGCCAGCCCCTCCATACTCTGGCCTGGCCACTGCGCTAGCCTTCCCCCTCACGGTCTCCTGGATATACTCTAAGCTCCAAGCACATCCTGTCCTTTGTTTCCTATGAACCGCTCTGTGCTTGACCAACCTGCATCTTTGTCCCTGTTCTTCTCCTGCCAGGAAGTCCCCACTGCTTCCCTGTCTTGCTCCCTGCTTGCCCATTGAAGGCTGCTCTTTAAGACCTACTCCACATTCCTCCTCTCTGTGAAGCCTTCCCAGACCCCAGCCCTGGCATTCCCATTGGTCGTCTCTTATCCCCAGGTGCATTCTGCCTGGCTTTTGGTTTGTGGGTGAGCCCCCTACTAAATGAGAAGGTCCCTGAGGCCAGGACCAGAGCGTGCCCCTCCCACATGGCACTCCGCATGGTCCCTGATACAGTAAGTGTGCCACAGAATTCATGAATTGTGCCCTCCCCCACACACCCCCAGTGTTTCACTGGGGTGAAGTTTTGCTCTACTGACCACTGGCAGGAAAGGGCAGCCCCAGTGCTCTTCCTCAGCTTTGGCCTCACGTTCCTCTAAGGCCTTGATGCCCAAGCCTCCAGCCTCTGCTGTTGGTCACAGCCCCATTGTCTGTCCTTGACTCTCACCCCACCCAGGCCTGGCATGCGTGGGCAGTGATGAACTTTGAAGCTGTGCTACACTACAAACATCAGAACCAAGCCCGGGATGAGAAGAAGAAGCTGCGTCATGCCAGCGGGGCCAACATCACAAATACAGCCACCGCCGCCACCACAGCGGCTACTGCCACGGCCACTGCCACCAGCACCGAGGGCAGCAACAGTGAGAGCGAGGCCGAGAGCAGCGAGAACAGCCCCACGCCGTCTCCTCTGCAGAAGAAGGTCACTGAGGTACCCGCGCCTCCCTTGCCCGTCGAGGACTGACCCCGGCACCCAACGCACTGAGGGGTGGAATAGTTCAGCTTCTGGGAACCGGAGGCTTTACCCCGAGCCACCAGATGAAGCTAGAGAACATTGCCGCTGTTTCATCCGGCTTTATTTGAGACAGTGCTTGTGTATACGTGTTTGCGTTTGGGGAGCTGACATTGCCCCAAGCTGAAGAAAGAGCTCCTTGTCATGCTCCCCAGGGCATGAGCTCATTCTAGGGGATGTCGTGCACCTGTGTGGGGGTGGCCGTGCACATCTGCGGGTCCACTCTGAGGACAGAACCTGTCAGTGCAGAGTGCCCTGGGGCAGCTGACAGGCCCAAAGGTCAGCATGTGCAGAGCCTCAACCCCCTCCTCTGCCACGCTGATCAGGAAGCCGCCCTTAGCCCAAGATACTAACAGTTCTGATACCACTGCTGTTCACTGGGTGCTGTGTGCCAGGTACCCAGCCAAAGGCTTTTCATGCATTAACTGACTGAATCCTTCTGATCACTCTTCGAGGCAGAAACTTAGTGTGCTATCATGCCCATTTTATAGATAAGAAAGCTAAGGCAAGAGTGACACTAACACGGTTCTGTTCCCACAGGATTTGTCCAAAACCCTCTTGATGTACACTGTCCCTGCCGTCCAGGGTTTCTTCCGTTCTATTTCCTTGTCACGAGGCAACAACCTCCAGGATACACTCAGGTATGAGGGACAGGAAGGAGAAACTCTGGGAGGCCTTGTGAATGGCAGGACATAGAAGTTATGCATAAAGTCCTTTTTTCTCCCCACCCTGATCAGTAGTACATCCAAGAGTCACTCATGTGGGTGAAACCTGCAAAGATTGAGGAAAAGTGGCTGTGAATGCTCCGTATGTGGTTTGTTGTGTAGGCAAGAAGAAACCCACTGGTTTGTCACAATATTGCTGAAATCCGTTCAGCTTTTAGAGCCAATCTGAGGGGCCTAAACACATGGCACAGACCAGCCAGTCCAGAGGCTGCAGGTGACATGGGCAGCCTCCTCTGGTTGGGGACCTCTGGCTGGCTAAGCTCCAGGTTTCCTGGTTGCCACTTCTGTGGAGGCTACTCTTCATGTGCGAAGGTCATCCACAGTTGTCTGGGGCCTCACCTGTTAGATCCTGGGCTTATGCCGTGTGATCCCTCTACATTATCTGGATGAAATGATTACTCAGTTGGGATGATCCCCCTCATGTTCAGTTGAGTACTGTCAGCCATCACCACCCACCCACCAAACACCTTGGAGAGCCTTTGGTTTGAGACCCACCGGTTCGTCTCAAGAACCTTAAAGCTGAAAAACTAATAGCTGAGAAACTAAATTTCCTGTGACTCCCTCATTTTTCTTTTCCAGAGTCCTCACCTTATGGTTTGATTATGGTCATTGGCCAGATGTAAATGAAGCCTTGGTTGAAGGAGTGAAAGCAATCCAGATTGATACTTGGTTACAGGTGAGGATGCTTGGCTACAGGTTGAAAATGCTTGGTTGCAGGTCAGAATGCTTGGTTGCGGGTCAGGATGCTTGGTTGTGGGTCAGGATGCTTGGTTACAGGTGAAGGTAGGTCAGCACCTGCTTCTCTTAGGCTTATCAGTGTTTGAGTAAACAAGGCAGCACACACTATGCAGTGGTGAGGAAGTAGGGATCAGTCCCAAGGTCAAGAGTTTGTATTTTCTTCAGTTTATTTTAGAGAACTAAAGGAGACAAACCATGTCAGTGCCCAATAGCATCTACCAAAACAAGTTATAAGAGCTTGTCATTGCCCAGAAGAATAATTGGAGTTGTTTCATGTCTCATGTGCTGCATACTGTGTCCTTTTGAATACCAGGTTATACCTCAGCTCATTGCAAGAATTGATACACCCAGGCCCTTGGTGGGACGTCTCATTCACCAGCTTCTCACAGACATTGGTCGATACCACCCGCAGGTATGTGGAGACCCACCTGACAACCGACTTGTTTTGGTGCTCAGCCTTTCCTAAAGATGCTCTAGACACGCAAGTGCAGGAACAGGGAACCACGCCTCCCGTCTGCCCCTAGGAGCCTGTGCCTAGCTGGCAGCCCCAGGGCCTCCATGAAAAGAAAGAGTCACCCCCCCACCCCCACCCCAAGATTAAACAGCCCCTGCCTGGTAGACTCAAATGAGCATTCATGTCATACTCACCACTTCTTTTGTCATCTTCCTTAAAGTTAGTGTCAGGCTTCTCTCACACATGTTCGCAAATGTTCTCCTGTGTTTGCTGCAGGCACTCATCTACCCCCTGACTGTGGCTTCTAAGTCCACGACCACAGCCCGTCACAATGCAGCCAACAAGATTCTGAAGAACATGTGTGAGCACAGTAACACCTTGGTACAGCAGGCCATGATGGTGAGTCGGGAGCCAGGCTGGGCTTTCACTGACGCTGCTCACCTGGCCAGAGGTCTTGAGTGCGGTGGTGTTTCTTCCTCATGGCAGTACTGCCAGAAAGAGTACGTCCTGCTTCTCTAAGACAGGCCTTCTGAGTTGAGCTTGGTGCTTCTCTCCTTGCCCTCTGATCCAGGTGAGTGAGGAGCTGATCCGAGTGGCCATCCTCTGGCATGAAATGTGGCATGAAGGCCTGGAAGAAGCTTCTCGGTTGTACTTTGGCGAGAGGAACGTGAAAGGCATGTTTGAGGTGCTGGAGCCTCTGCATGCTATGATGGAACGAGGACCCCAGACTCTGAAGGAAACGTCCTTTAACCAGGTGTGGGGGGAAAAAAGAAAGCATGAAATTACATGACCCAGGACGCTTACCAGACTCCCTTCATGTTAGTCTTTCTACTGACTTGAATAAAATGTACTGTGACGGAGCTCACAGGATATGCAAACACCAGAAATTTAATTGTCATTAAGTTACAAAACCCTCCTGAAAGTTCCACATTCCTTACAAGACCTTACAAGACATCCTGAGCAGCTCTAGGATTAGAGAGCCGCAGAGCTGCCCTTGCGAAGCAGCCTCTGCCTCTTAGGGGCTTCTGCTGTCTGCTTCGGGACTCGGGCTGTGGCTTAGTCCACACTCATTACCACTTGCAAACTTTCCCTGCATTTCCTCTCAGGCATATGGTCGAGATTTAATGGAGGCCCAAGAGTGGTGCAGGAAGTACATGAAATCAGGGAATGTCAAGGACCTCACGCAAGCCTGGGACCTATATTACCACGTGTTCAGACGAATCTCAAAGCAGCTGCCCCAGGTAGGATCCCCAGGTTCTAGCAGGGTGAACTGTCACAGTCCTTTCTGTTTTACTCTCTGTGAATGTTCTAACATCAATCTCAAAGCACCTGGTTTCACTTAAACCTGCAGACTTTGCTATTAGCAGTTCATTGAAAAATACTTAAATTTAAATTTCTCCCTAGAGGCAGAAAACTAAACTCTGTGGTAATTATTCACAGCTCACATCGTTAGAGCTGCAGTATGTTTCCCCCAAACTTTTGATGTGCCGTGACCTTGAGTTGGCTGTGCCAGGAACATATGACCCCAACCAGCCGATCATTCGCATTCAGTCCATAGCACCATCTTTGCAAGTCATCACATCCAAGCAGAGGCCCCGGAAGTTGACACTTATGGGTAAGGACCCTTATGCACTTCTGCCACCTGCATCTCCCTCCCACCCTGGCTGAATGCCACCCGCCCCGAATTTACTGCTTACTGTTCACACTATTAATCTTTCTTATGCTCTGTCTCTCCTGTGTTTATTGAGAGAAAGAAATGGAGGACAAGTAGATTTCTTCTTCCATCCTTCTCAAAACTCCTAGTTCATTCATATGGTTGTGCGTGTTTAAGTGAAGCATAGCGATCCCGCAGAGAACAGGTGGAAGGAGTTGTGAGGTGTGCAGCATGGAGCGCTGAGGGTGGTAGGCAGCTGTGGGGAACCGCTGAGGCCAGCACGGAGTCATCTAGATGCAAGCGTGGGCTTGACACGCTACTTTGAGGGAGGGGCTTCTGGCCTCTGTGATACTTTCTTGTTTTTACCATTACAGTCCCTCTTTGTGGGCATTGATTGTGTAAAATCCAAACAAGTAGGAATGAATTCTCACAGGTCTGTTACCTATCTGGGACAGTTTCAGGAGGCCTAAGTCCTTTGGTGACACTTTGAGGTCTCTTGCCTTTAGTAATAATGCTCATGTATTTTAAATGTGATTTTTTTCACCACCAGCAACTGCCTGTGGTCCACAGGTGACTCTCTCCATGGCCTGGTGTCTTTTAATACTAAAACCTGTGTCAGCCAGGTTCTCAGCAGTATTGAATTAAGGAGACCTAGTAAAGGAACTGTTTCCAGAAATTAGAAATGTGAGCAACTAAGAGAACCAACAGTGAGAAGCTACTGCGCCCGCCCACCAGACCTGAACAGACAAAGAGCCCATCAGTGAAGCTGTAACCCAGATAGATGAACATAGCTGCTTCTAGAACTGGCCGGGCACATACCCTGACCTCTCCCATTCCCACCCTCTGACCTCTTGCCAGCGCCCCCACTGGCTAAGCCCAACTGGGAGTCCAGGTGATAAGGTCTGGAGAGGTCAGATTTCTCAGGTCAGAGGGTTAGGGAGGGGGACATACGGAATGACCATTGCTATGCAGAATCATTCCTGGTCCTCAAAGACAGCTTTTTAAAATTTATTTTTCATTTGAACAGCATTGCATTGGGCATCATTAAAACAGGGCCATTCTTTTCATCCACTCTGGGGTGTGTTTTTTTCTGTTTGCAGAGGAAAGTAAACCCAGTCTGCAGGATCTTTTGAGTACAATGGTGGTCTGCCTCCTAATGGGTTTGAGACCTCTGATCTACACTAACTGCTCCCACCATTCATTACAGGCAGCAATGGGCACGAGTTCGTCTTCCTCCTGAAGGGCCATGAGGACCTGCGGCAGGACGAACGGGTGATGCAGCTCTTCGGCCTAGTCAACACCCTCCTGGCCAATGACCCAACCTCTCTTCGGAAAAACCTCAGGTATTCCGGATGCCGTGAAAAGAGCAAGGATTTGAGAAGTTCTCTAGCTTTTTCCTACATCTCTCCCATGTAGCCATGTGTCTTTATGAAATAAATTATAAAAGTACAAGGCCGTCCAGAAAGTACACAGCCAAGTAACTGTTCTCGTTATATTGACAATGGCAGGATTTTTTCCAGGCAGCCCTCTAATCTATCTGACAGGAAATCATCAATAGCAGAAAAACCCTTCATATTTTTAGAGTACTCTTTTACAAAATGCCTTTAACAGCTTCCAAAGGATCCAGAATGTGGAACACTTTGTGGTGATTAGACTGGAGATTCTACAAATTTGATGTGTTTCATCCCTCATGGGATTCCAGCCTGGCCAAACCTTTCCTATCCTTTGTATACTCTTAACCTTCTCTCTATTAAGAAGATGAATGGTAAATTGAGAGGTTATATTAGGCTTAGGAATAACAACTGAATTGTTGCCCCAAAGCACCGAGTTTCTTAGGCAGATTGAGAAGCCAATATGCTTTCATGACATCAGCTCATATCCTGTATGATGCTTTATCCTTTGTAAAAGGCCCCTCATTACACCCCTCACAACAGCTGTGTGCACAGGGCTCATTAACTAGTTTGCATGTGCTGTGAGCAGATCAAAGGTGTACTGCGTTTACTGTACAATAATCCTGCTTTCCTATGGGTGCCAGCATCCAGAGATATGCAGTCATTCCTTTATCAACCAACTCGGGCCTCATCGGCTGGGTTCCCCACTGTGACACACTGCATGCCCTCATCCGGGACTACAGGGAGAAAAAGAAGATCCTTCTCAACATTGAGCATCGCATCATGTTACGGGTATGTCTCAGAGACAAAACTCACAACTCGGGGAAGCTATTTCTACGAAGCTGCTTTTCTTATGCTTCTACGTATGTCCATCGCTGAAAAATCAATTTGAGGGAACTAGCTGTCAAAGAAGTTTTAACGAAGTGGAGTCCTAAGATAGATAACGTTCTTTTAAGAAACAGAAACTGTTTTTCCTCATCCTAGGTGAGGTTGGACAGCATCACTTATCAGGTACCTAATGCAGACAGAGCATTGGCCATATGGAAAAATAATGTTCAGTAGATGTGTAAAGTGATGAGAAAGAATTGTTGTCACCCAGAACCTGGAACCCTCCAGTGCTCTCATTCACAGCAATAGTCTTGTTCTGCAGTGAGGCCCCAGCAGCTCCTGCGGTCATCAGGTTAGAGTGGCCACTCCGTTTTCCCTTTTGAAGCGTTCTTTTTCCCCTTCACCTTGTGACTGTACTGGTGTGGTGAAATCAGAACCCCGGAGCCTTGTTTCTCCCTGGGTTTACTTTAGGCTGTCTGTCTTGGGCTGCTCTCTTAGAACGGTTGTGTTCTGATGCAGATGGCTCCGGACTACGACCACCTGACTCTGATGCAGAAGGTAGAGGTGTTTGAGCACGCTGTCAACAACACCGCTGGGGACGACCTGGCCAAGCTGCTGTGGCTGAAGAGCCCCAGCTCCGAGGTACGGCACAAGCTGGCCTGGGGCACACCCACACTTGTCAGGATGGCTCTCTTGCTTGTTCATGCTCACCTGGTGGCCTCATCTTTGTCAGTAGCTGTAGATTATGTGCAGTCTTCTATAGCAAAGATTTAACTGATCAGCCGTGTAATTTAGCAGATGTAGATTTAGTAGCTTAATGTTTCTCCCTTTATTTACAATAGTGTTTGAGCTCTTTATATATTAAGGCTATTAAATCTTTTTCACATATATGTTAATGAATTTCCTGTTTATTTGGTGTTTTAATATTGTTAATGGCAAATTTCTTGGTTTGGAATTTTTATTTTGTTTGATTTTTGATAGAGACATTTTTTGAAGTTATGTTAACAGACTTAATCCTTTAAAGTTTGTGGCTTTGGGTTTATAATTAGGCCCTCTCCACCTTAAAATTATGTATCTTTTTACACATATTTTCTTGTTATAATTAATTATAAGGTTTGTTTTTACATGTAAATCCTAACCCAATGTGGAATTTAAGATAGGATATAAATTGTATTTTTTAAAGATGATCAGCTAACACCACAGTATTTACCAAAGAATCCATTCTTTCCCCTATTTAAAAGATTCCCTTTTTTTTACACTTGAAATTCTTATATGCCCTTGGATTTCTTTCTAGAGCTCTGTTCTGTTTCATTGATTGTTCAGCCTGTTTCTCCTCAAGTACCATACTACAATACCAAAAAAGTACCACTGACTTTTTACTGCAGTTACATTAAACATATCAAATAATTTGGGAGGGTATTATATCTTTATAATCCTAAATGGACATCCTTAAATGAATATTTTTATTTACTCAAGTCTTTATATTTCTAAGCAAAGTTTATTTATTTATTTATTTAAGTTCTGCAGAGTTCTAGTTAAGTCTGTTCCCAGCATAGTTTAGTATTTTTGTTGGGATTTTTATTCCATTACACATACATTCTAACTGGCTATGACTGAATATAAACAAACAGCTGATTGGGGTATAATTTTGTGGAAACTAGTTAAAGTTTCCAGAGCCTTGGTTCACTCATGCTCCTGTGTTCTAGGTATGGTTTGATCGAAGAACCAATTATACCCGCTCTTTAGCGGTCATGTCCATGGTTGGGTATATTTTGGGCCTGGGAGATAGGTGAGTGAATTTAATTTGTTTCTTTTGGTCTTCTTTATTGTAGTGTCCTTGAGTGGTTTGGCTTGGTGAGATTTATGACCGTTTGATAAATATTTGTATTTTGTACTTTAGACATTGTTGGTGGTATCAAACTTAGTCACCTATTTATTATCATTGCCAACAGAACAAAACATCAAACTAAAGAGAAGAAAAGTTATAGTTCAAGGGTACTACTTTCTGCGTAGATTGGTTTAATATTGATTAAAAACCATATTAAATCTGATTGATTTTATTGATTCAGTAAACATCTGTCGATCACCACTATGCTAAGATAAATAATTATATTTCTATAATTGGAACCAACCAAAGAAGATTCTTCTGATATTTTTTATAATAAAATTCATCCAAATGCACTGACTGAATAAGTACTTTAGGAATGTTCAGAAATTGACTCAATAGACTTTTTTTTAACTAATTTTCTGATGTTTATTTTTCTCCTGGGATCATGTCTTATCAAATTTGATTTGAGTAAAATAATTTTGTTCCACAAAAATATAAATCCTCATTTAAAAACAAAAAGTCAGGTGACCCTGTCTAGAGGGCTCGGAGACAAGACCCTCTGACAGACGCTAAATAGTAATGACAGAGGCTTGTCACTCTGAGATGCCAATGCAAATTATCCTGGTATCATGGGACAACTTGTGATTCACAAAGATAAGTCCTTGTTTCAGGCCTAGAGCAGAGGTTGGCAAAATTTTTTCTATAAAGGGCCAGATAAATATTTTTGGCTTTGTTGGCCATACAATCTCTGTCATACCTACTCATCTCTACTGTTAGCACACTATGTCTTAGCCAAAAGACCATGAAGCGATGTCTGTTACCACAAAAGCAGCCTGAAATGATACTTAAACAAGTGAGCATAGCTGTGCGCCAACAAAACTTTATTTACAAATACAGGTGGCGGTTGAATTTAGACCAAGGGCTATAGCTATAGTTTGCCAACCTGTGGCCTAGGGTATCACACAGCTGCTGATGTATTTATCAGCGCTGCTCTCTTAACCCCACCCTGGTCTCTCTGTTCTGTTTCTCAAAGACACCCATCCAACCTGATGCTGGACCGGCTGAGTGGGAAGATCCTGCACATTGACTTCGGGGACTGCTTTGAGGTGCGATGTTCTAGAACACCATATACAGCTCACCTTCTGCAATGACCAGTTTTCACTCTCCTCTGCCCATCTTGGCAAACTTAAACCCAAAATGCATTTTCTCACCCCTGCCTCTCCTACCAAGGTGATAGAAAGTCAATCTACAAAATGAAATCCATGCTCTTTAATACTTGCTATAGTTGGACTCAAACACTGTCTCTCCTCCCCACCCCATTCACACACCCTGTTACTCTCTTTGAGTGGAGGAATCTTACTGTTAAAAGCCTGGGCATGATGCATCTTGTCTTTATTTTCTTTCCTTCTCTCCCTCTCTTTTTATTTTTCAAGTTGTGTTTTAAAACCCTATAAAAAATAAATTAAATAAAACCCTGTGACAAGTCCCCTCACTAAACTCAAGCTACTTCATTTCTGTGCTTTAATTGAAACTAGTGCTGGTGATACAAAGAAAAGCCACCTGCCTTCACCTGGCTTTAGTGAGAAAACCACCTTACCAGTGCACCTGGCTTCTTTCCTTCGTTGCCCTATAGGTTGCAATGACCAGAGAGAAATTCCCAGAAAAGATTCCATTCAGACTAACCAGAATGTTGACCAATGCTATGGAGGTGAGTGGATGTTGGTAACAGGCTGCTTTGGAATGGGGCCAATACAGTTAGTGACAACCCTCTCTGCGGATAGACTTGCTTGTTAGATCTCATCGCTTCCCCAGAATTCCAGGTCACTCTGCAGTCTTTTCCTAGTATTTTCCATCGTGTTAGAAATGATCAGTCTTTGAACGTATTCCCATTTTTTTGTCATACCTTGTTTCATATGAATCATGGTCCTGACCCCTTGCTCCGAAGACATTCCCAGCCTGACATACCAGTAATGGCCTCCAGGTGCTTCCTCCGTGTGGGTGGCAGACCCTCTCTGTTCTGACTTTTGGTTGTGGGGCCTTAGGGGGCCAGTGTCAGTGACTTCTGTGGTGAGTGGCTCTGACCCTGTGCAGGTGACTGGTCTGGATGGCAACTACAGAATCACGTGTCACACGGTGATGGAAGTTCTTCGGGAACACAAGGATAGTGTCATGGCCGTGCTGGAAGCCTTTGTCTATGACCCCTTGCTGAACTGGAGGCTGATGGACAGTGAGTATTAGCAAGTATTTTTCAGTCTAAATTAAGTACCCTAGTGATGTTGGGTTGTTCGGGTTTTGTACAGAAAAGCAAGATGGGGGGAAGCCGAGATGGCTCAGCAGGTTAAGTGCTCGCTTTGCAGCTCCGGGGTACAAGGATCAAGTCCTGACCTCAGCCCATGCGGACCCATATGCTGAACTGGGGTGTGCTTCCCAGGTGGGAGACCCCCAGTTCAGTTCTCACTGGGGTGCGCCTCTCATGTGGGAGGCCCCAGCCCAGTTCCCGCCCTGCACGGCCCCTTGCCCACCTGTGTGGAACGAAACCATGTTGAAAAACTGATGACGTACAACTATGGAGACTGCTCTGGGCCCTCCCCCTTTCTCTCTCTCTCTCAAAAAATAAAAACAATAAAAAAAAGAAAAGCAAGATGGGATTTTGAAATGAGATGCAAACAACTGTGACTTGGGCCAGGAGTATCTCAGTCTACCCTTTGTCCCTACCTCCTTAGACATTTACTAACCCAAGACATCTGAGCCACTGCAATGAAGTCATACTTTCACCTTATGTTACCTGGTTTACATTGTCTAAATCCAACGCACAGCGTGTCCCTCAGGAGTAGATACCATGCTAACCTCCGCCCACTTCCTTCTGAGTAGCACATCTTTGGTTCTCTCTTAGGAGTTACAGCTTTGGGAAGTACTATGTTTTTATCATTGTAAGAAAATATCACACCAACCAGGTTTCTTTCAAGTCAAAGTTTAAAGCACTTTTTTAATCCTTCTTTATTTATATCCCCAGCAAATACCAAAGGCAACAAACGGTCCCGAACGAGGACAGATTCCTACTCTGCCGGCCAGTCCGTAGGTGAGTGCCTCCCATGGGAGATTGCAGGTTCTGTCCCCTTTTATCCAGTGTTCCTAAAGAGAGTGAGCTATCTTACTGCCACTAGGAGGCGTGACTTATTAAAGTAGTAATGGATGGATAGAGAAAGGAAGATTCTATCTCTGCTGAAATATCACCTAACAGGCATTTACTTAATTAACTTCAGAAACTTGGTCTAGAAATATTTACTAAACATAAAGCACCTAATATTAATACATATTTTTTTACTTAATGGCTCACAGAATGGTACCTAGAGCTCAGAAATTTTGATCAAACTACCCAATCTATCTATAAAAATACAATTTAAACTGTGTCTGAATATTAGCCAGTATTTAGTGTACCTTTTAGTGGTGGCTGGGCTGGAATAATTATTAGCTGTATTACCTTGATCCTAAAGCATTGTTAACAGATCGGAAATGGGAAGGTAGATGAAACCAGCAGAAACATACTCACATTGCTGTTGCCTGAAGAGCCAGGAAACCACATGAAGCATAGTTTCCAGAGTGTGGTCCATAGAACAGAGTCTCAGGAAGATTCTGTCCCACAAGAGCCAGAACGGGATTTGTGTATGGAGCCCTCTTCAGAGGTCTTAGAGTAAAGTGGTTTAATTTTGTATAGCCTTCTTCTCACCCCCCCACCCCACCCATTTTTTTCTCATGTCTAACATCTGCACAGTTTTGGGAACTACTGTTGGGGATATAAAGAAGTAAATATTCTTACAATCATTTATGAAACATTTGTAACTGGTTCCTTTAGCTAAGCCAAACAATGTTTACTGGTGCAAAGACAATGTGACATACAGAGATTGCCCTGAAGAAACACAGAATCACATTATGGCAAGCTTGTCCAACCTGTAGCCTGTTGGCTGCACGCATCCCAAGATGGCTTGGAATGCAGACCAACACAAAGTGATAAATTTTAGGGGTTTTTTGCGATTCTTTTTTTTTAGACCAGCTATCATTAGTGTTAGTGTATTTTATGTGTGGCCCAAGGCAATTCTTCTTCTAATGTGGCCCAGGGAAGCCAAAAGGTTGAATAGCCCTGCCTTATAGCATTGACCAGAATATAAGGGCTGTCCAGAAAGTAGCCAGCCATGTAGCCACTCTCGTTTTATTAACAATGGCTGGATTCTTTCCGGACAGCCCTCGTATATATGAAATAATAAGAACAGCACATCCCACCGTGTAATCAAGTACCACACGCTTTGGTTCAGAAAAGAAGGGCCCTGAGACTTAGAGAATGGAGTTCTCACTCAGAACTGCAGTAGTTAAGGGAGCTCTTGAGTTAGTGGAATCTGAGTTGCGACTTACTGGCTGGCTGGAATCTGGATGGGTAGAAGGGAAAAGGTGTTCTGGGCAGGAAACGGGTCCTGGGTTACAGCAGCATCTCTGAATGTGCATGGGCTGTACCCTGGACACCGTGACAGGATTTGTGAGTGCCTGCTTTGCCCACAGTGTCCAAGTCCCCTTGTGCAGATGGCTGGTCTCATCCGAAGGATGTGCGCCTGACTGCGGAACTCTCAGGTCACACCTCATCAGTGTGTTTCTGGGTGACTACAGTGTGCTGCCTACGGCACGTAGAAGGGAATTAGGATACCCAGGTCTGGTGGCACCAGATGGTGGTGGACCTGACTGCTGTGTGGCTTAAAAGTTAAGTTCCAGAGGATCATTAAGGAAGCATTATTATCACTGGCTTCATTTCGAAGGCCTGTGGTGTACAAGGGCAATGTGTAAACAATTCACAATTCTTACTATTTTAGACTCCTCTTCTAAAAGCCACAGTCAGAGGAGCATTACTGTAAAGCCTGAGGACTTTTTCTCCTCAGAATTGATGTATAAATTTCTCCAAGAAATAACACTTCGGTCATATTTGTGATGCTTGAAAGCTGGTTTTATCTTACATTATTACCAGTTTTTGTCAAAGCAGATAAGTTTTGTCACCAAGTCTTTGACTCATGCTTCTATTCTCTGTGTCAGAACACTTTATTAATGCTCTTTGTTTGAAAAGTCGTGCTATGCAGATTTGAAAACTTGAACTACAGAGAGAGTTACACACAGTGCTTCCTTTCTCCTTTGCAGTGGGTAGGGCAAGTGTGAGAGGGAATACAGTGTGTGAAGAATCAGAGCTAGTGCCTTGGAACAGTGGCTTCTTGGTGCTTGAATTTTCTGTTGATGGCTTTTTTTCCTCCTAGAAATTTTAGATGCTGTGGAACTTGGGGAGCCAGCGCACAAGAAAACAGGGACCACAGTGCCAGAGTCTATTCATTCTTTCAGTAAGTGTAACCTCTGAGGCCTTGCACCAGTGACTAGCTCATTAAGAAAAGACCAGCTGTATTTTACCACAAGAGGGTCAATGAGATGAAGCAACGGAACCGCCTCTGAGCAGAAAAGTTCCACGAATTTCTCACTACATTCTGAGAACTAAGATAGACCCAGAGCCAGAATTGCTCAGCATTTGCCAAAATGAATCAGAGAAAAGCAGGGGCATCCACTGACCCTGTTAGGATGATCCAAAGCTTACTGTTATTTCTGCTTTTGTGTATTCCAGTTGGCGATGGCCTGGTCAAACCAGAGGCCCTAAATAAGAAAGCTATTCAGATTATTAACCGAGTTCGAGATAAGCTCACTGGTGAGTGTGTGTGTGTTTACTTAAAAGGAATATGAGATCTGAGAGACTTTGCTCTCCTTGGTGGGCGCTCAGCCCAATTTTCCAGCGGTGTCAGTGCCTAAACTTTGTGCTGCTCACTGCAGTGTCTCTGAGGCCATCAGTTAACGACCCTATGATTCTTTCTGGTGACCGATACTTTTACTTTGATATTGTTAATCTCATTTTAACAGAGGGATGTAAAGTCCTGTTGGGTTCAGAGCACTTAACCCGGCCTCCCTGGATTCAAGAGATCTTTAGGA
Organism: Craseonycteris thonglongyai; assembly: GCA_004027555.1. NCBI lineage: Eukaryota > Metazoa > Chordata > Mammalia > Chiroptera > Craseonycteridae > Craseonycteris > Craseonycteris thonglongyai. The sequence goes on along the minus strand of PVKE010019049.1, from coordinate 6,656 downwards.
GGTGAAATCAAAAGGATTAATGATGGGGAGGGATCAAGAAGGGCCCCAAGTCATTGGTGACCTTTGGGGAGCTGGGGTGAGCTGGCACTAGAGGAAGCAGTTGAAGAGACTGTGAAGTGAGAGAGAAAAGTGAGGAAACAGACAAATTTCAAACCTCTTGAGAATTTGGCTGTGCAGGCAGGAGAGAGGACACAACTGGAGAAGGCGTTGGATGAGAGGCTGTTTTTTCTTTTATGGGAGAGGGGAACGTGTTTAGAAAGCAGTAAGCAGAGGGCAGTGGAGGGGGGTTTGAAGGCATGAGTGAGAGGAAGGGTAATTGATACTGGAAGGCTCCTAAGAAAGCAGGAGGTGATGAGATCCGAAGAGCAGGTGAATTTGACCTTAAAGTGGGAGGAGGGACAGCTCTCCAGGGTCATGGGAGCCATGAAGGGGAAGCACATGTTAAACAAGTCCAGCACCTTGAACACTTCCTGACACACCCTGGATCAAAAATTATGTGTTCAGTGAAATAATTAACTCACAAAGTAGGCAACAAGGGCATCTACTGAGGGTGCGAAGCCAGAGGAGAGGTTTGGACATTTGTGGGTATAGAGGACTTGTTATGATCCTCACAGAGATGGAAAGGCATGTTGCCAAAGAAGCAACATAAGCTGGCCAGTCAGTGCCAAGTTGAAGGTTGGAGATTATACATTTATAGTGGAAGCAACTGCCTTGTGCAAGGAAAGGCTCCCAAATGCAGGCTAGTAGGATTAAAACAGAACAGGGTTTCTTATCCACTTGCCTGACTCAAGGCTGATTATGGAATAGAAGAAATCTTCATAAACCCATCAGCCAACTACAGGCCTTGACCCTCTTTAACCAAGTCTGTATTAGGAGTGCACTGGTGGTTATTCAAATCATGTGGAGGTAAACTTAAAATCCACCTATCATATAGCCTTCATACTTGTGTGGGAGGATGAACTGTTCGGGGCTGCATAGACAGGTGAGCCAAACAGGGCCACAAAGGGAGTTGCTGACTGTGCAGATTAAATGGTTTCGTTTCTCCTGCCCTAGGTCGGGACTTCTCTCATGATGAAACGTTGGATGTCCCAACACAGGTTGAGCTGCTCATCAAACAAGCAACATCCCATGAAAACCTCTGCCAGTGCTACATTGGCTGGTGAGCCGGAGTCTCAAAGCACCTTTGTTAAAATGAGCAGTCAGGACCCCACCCTGTGCCCCAAACCCAGAGGCCCCCAAAAAAAAGTGGGAGAGGGGAGGTCATCCTAGACGTAATAGTATTTTCTCATCTCGTTAAAAGTTTGTATTCATTGTGTGTGCTCATTGCTCTGAAAAGGAGAAATTTGAGAAATATGGATGCATATTTTGAAGGCAAACACAAAAAAAAGTTACAATTACATTAAAAAATGGTTTAGAAGAGGAAGTAAGGCTTCCTTATTTTGAGGGTGGGAGGGATCTTTTTTGGATTTTTGCTGTCAATTACAAGGTACAGGACAGACAAAGAAAAAGAAGCCAGAGCGGTGACAGAGGAGGAGATGAAAAGACAGATTTATGATCTGGGATTATAACATCAAGGACCACTCTGGGGGCTGCCTCGATTAATTGCCTGAGGCACGCTTGAAGGTAGAAACTTTGAGAGAGGGCGACAGGGAAGTGTCCTGGGACTGCAGCAGGCATCAGCCCTTGACTGGAAATGATGAGCGTGTCTTGCACAATTAGTGGTGGGAGATCTCCGGGAACGTCCCAGGGCTGTCAGACCTTGGTCTCTCCATTTTCAATGTATCTGTGTAAAGCTTTGAAGAAGCCCAAATTATTAAAATATTCCTTTTCTTTCTGTCTTCTTAGGTGTCCTTTCTGGTAACTGGAGGCCTAGACGTGCCCACGGCATTTCTCTTGAGCCTTTTGTACTTTGGGAAAAGCTTCCACTAAACCGAAACCATGGGCAGAAAGTTCAACTTTGTTAAATATTTTGAAATGTAAATGAAAAGAACTACTGTATATTAAAAGTTGGTTTGTACCAACTCTCTAGCTGCTGTTGAAGAATATATTGTCAGAAACACAAGGCTTGATTTGGTTCCCAGGACAGTCAACACAGTAATACTATATAAATCAAGCCATCAGTTTTGGGGAACAGAAGATCCATAACTTTAGAAATACGGGTTTTGACTTAACTCACAACTCATCACAAGGGTTTGCAGGTAGCAGAATGGCCTAGTCGTTCCTCTCAACATGAATACAGCAAACTCAGCGCATCAGAGAAGCCTCAGGTCATGGAGGACACGTCTTAGGACTCGGGACTATAAGGAAGCGGGAGAAGTCAACTTCCTTACCTTCACCCATCCCATTACCTCACTGGTCCATGGACAGCGGAGACAACATTTGCAAGATGGGCCAAAGTGGGTGGGAAAAGGTCCACCTCTGCCTCACCCGGGATGCTGCGATATACCCACTTCAATCCAAGACCCAGACCACTAGCAGGGGAGTTTCTTCAGAATCCTCAGTGGCCTTGGCAGAGCAGATGCACAGAGGGGAACACAGCGCAGTGGAGTGGCCCACACGGGCCTTCCCTAGCACAGTTCTGGGATGTTTTCAGTGAGGTCTGAGCTCTGTGTTTAGGGCAGGGGCTTGGAGGTGCTGAATGTAGAGGGCAAGCCTAGCACATGTTGGGAATTACGAGCAAAAGAAACATTAAATGCACAAAGTATCAAGTGTAGCCATGTCTAGACACTATGTTGTATCTGAATAATTTTTGTGCCAATAAATGACATCAGAATTTTAAAAAACGTGTGTGAATGGCTTTTTATTCATAAGTATTAGTTCATATAGGAAGCAGTTATTCCTTTGGCAACCAGTAAGCACTTAGCACTAGGGACTGTGAAGGGCACTGGATCTACACAACCTGGTCCGATTCCGTGGGGTGATCACAGGTCAAAAAGGTGGAGACTGCATCATGCAGACAGACGTGGGCTGATGACTCCATCACGCTAAGTGGTGAGACGAGCCACGCGCAGGGTGGGAGCCACAGGTGGAGCTCTGAAATGACTGGCTCCACGGGGCCAGCCAGGAAAGCCTTGTGGAAAGGGGGACGCTTGCTGTAGGTCTCAGTGGATGAGCAGGAGCTTGTCAGATGAAGCCCGTGAGGACGTTCTCAGCAGAAAAGAGGTGTCAAAGCATTAACTTGAAGCATATTAGATGGCAGGTATTCGTATTCAGCTACTTCTTATAAAATGGTATTTTCACACAGTCCACCTCCTGGTTTAGCATATCTGCCGCAGGGGACAGTGGGAAATAAGAGTAATGGGTGAAGGGATAATAGAAACTAAAAGGAGGCTAGAAAGTAGAGGGGCCACACTGTGAACTGCCTCACAATTCAACAGCAGGAGTTTGAAACTCATACTGTGGACAACAGGGAACCATGTGAGGTTTTAAAACAGCTAGAATCTGAATCTTGTTTTCTCCAAAAGTGTGGATAATAGCATGAGGATAAGATGATCCAGGTAAAGCACTCAGCAGTCTGACAGGTGACATTAGGTTAAACCATAAGCAATAAGTGCTCGAAAGTAGTTATTAAAATGAACAAGGCTAGGGTAAGCCTTTATTCTGCCAAGATGTCTGTGCACCTGAGGTACCCAAATTTGGGGGGGGGGGGCAATGAAAAACAAGTATCTTGTTAATAAAATGTTCTGAATAACAATAAAAGCCAACGTTTATTGAATACTATTAGGCCACATGAATTGTATGTATTAAGGGTGTGTCACCCCTGAGTTTAGGAGAGAGTATATACCCACTGAGCTTCCTGATTCCCTCCCTTGAGCTGCCTGCTGTTCCTCCCTCATAACAAAAGCTCTTCCAGGCTTTCAGTTAACAAATGTTCTGGGCTCCTACCATGTAGCTAAACAAGAGTGACTCCAGCGGTGTAGATGGGGAGGGACGTGCGACTGGATGGTAGGGCACAGGAGGTGAGCAGGGTGGGAGCAATACAGATGCCTCTTCCCACTGCGAGCCCACAGGGCGGCTAGCTAGAAAGAGGGGTCGGGCGGGGTGGGGCGCTGTTGCTTTTTGTTTTGGCTTTTTAATTGGGAGATGCCAGCGTACATGTAGGCCGTTGGGAACGAACCAGTAGCCAGCGAACAGAGAAATGCAGAGAAAGGGGATAATTGCAGGAGCCAAGATCAAGTAGGTAAGAGGGGCACGAAACCGGAGCTTGGGAGGAGCTGGCTCTAAACACGCGTAATCGGGTCCTCGGAGTCTCGCCCTAAATCACAGGGCTGTTGGGATGATATAATATGAGGTTAAAGAAAAATGTAGACTGCCCCGGGTGGAACGCCCAGGGCTGTTATCACAACTCCCGCAGCCCTAGGATCTTCCCGCACGCAGACGGTCTTCGCGCGTGCGCGGTGCGCGTACGTCGCGTCGGGCCGCGGCACTCTCGCGAGAGGACGCACGCAGGCTGGAAAGATGGCGCCTCCCAGCCCTCGAGAGTGCAAGGCCCCGTCGGCCACGAAGTCCGATGAGGAGATGGTGCTGCCGGGATTTCCGGACGCAGACAGCTTCGTGAAGGTGAGTTCGGCGGGCACCGTGAATCGACAGCGGCCGGCCGGAAGCAGGCCCGGGTCCTCTGGCGGCCGCCGGCCGGGACGCGCGCGCACTGCAGCGGAGCCCCGGGCGGGGGTCGAGGGGCTTCCGTTCGCACCGGGCACAGTCTTTCACTTCACCCTGCGGGCCTGGGGCCTCCCTCGCGCGCCGACGCTGAGGGTCGCCACGCTTCCCAGTACTCTTGTTGTCCCGGTGCAGCCTGGAGTGTGGAAACCGTCTCCACAGTGGGGAGGGCTCCCTTGTCACGCCGATGCCCCAGCCCTCGCGACGGCGCTGCGGCCCGGGCCTGAGCCACCCAAGCACATCTCCAGAGGCCCTCAACTGATTTGTGTGCCCCAAACGTGCCTTCAACCCCCCGTCCCGACCTGGATGGTGCCTCTTCCGCTCCTGAGCTCCAGTCCTGCATAATCGCCAAACCTGGGCTTCGTGTCACCTGTTAAAGCTGCCACCTAGTCTCCCTCCCTTGGGTGCCGTAGAACATTTATCAAGGAGCACTGAGGGGGTTCATTTAAACTATTTGTGTAATGAACAAACATAAAACTAGGTTTCAATGCCTCATGCATAACTCTTACAAAATCATGAAACTCAAATAATTTGTAAGTTAGCACTGCAAATTCCCAAAAACTCCATTCACATATATGGTTTATCATTAGCAGATGTTATTACCGTAATTTTTTTTAAGCTCCAAATAATTCCAGGACCACTGGCCGTGGTCCTGATTGGGTGCATTCATGCTTAATGCCACCATAACTCAAGTTCCTATCTCCTTTCTCTCTTGTTTTTCTTGGAAAACACATTAAACAACTCACTGGGAAATTATTTGGCCTTCACATGACCAACCATCTTTTATCTAGGACAGCAGTTTCAGTTTTTGGGTTTTTTTTTTTCTCATTACCACACCATTAAAATAGAGGACTACTTGGCACTAACTAAACCATAAACGTAAGTCCAGTTATGGGCAGAAGCCATTATCAGTGGTTATCCAAAGGATCTAGAATGTTCTTATATTGCTTTTAGATGCTCACCCAAATGCAAACACAAAAATTAATGCCTGTAGAAAACTCATGGATCTAAATTTGAGTAGTCATAGTAATAATAACACTTATGTGCCAGGCACGATATCCTACGTGATTTTATTAGCTCATTTAATTCTTTCAACCACTCTATGGTGTTGGCACCTTTAGTACGCTGATTTTTCAGAGGAGACTAAGTTCCAAATAAATGAAATAACTTGCCCAAGATAATAAATAGCAGAGCCAAGATTCAAACTCAGGTCATTTTGAATTTTATACATGTATTTGTCCTTTCTCTTCCCACTGTCCCAAGCATGTAAGCTCCAGGACATGGTTTCGTGTTCACCATTGTATCCTCAAGGCCTGGGGTAAAATCAGCACTAAATGAATATTTGTGCAGTTGGAGATCTTCATCATCTTGCATAATGTATTATACATAATAGATGTTTAAAAAAACATGAGTTGCTGAATGAATGGGGATCCATGTTTAAAACATGCTTGTTTGTCTGGTTCTTGTCAGTTTGCTCTTGGATCAGTGGTAGCAGTCACCAAAGCATCTGGGGGCCTACCCCAGTTTGGCGATGAGTATGATTTTTACCGGAGTTTTCCTGGCTTCCAGGCATTTTGTGAAACACAGGGAGACAGGTTGCTTCAGTGGTAAGTACTATATATTGTTTTCTTATGTTGAAAGAAATGAATATAAAGAAGTTGGGAATTTTTTTCTGAAAATTGTTTTTTCTTACCATGATTTTCTGTACTCTAAAGAGCTATGAAATGTAAAAGTGAGACAATGGATTTTAATTAGGAAAACATTACTTGGTAAACTTTTAGTTTCACTTTAAAAAAAATTTTTTTTTTTTTTTTTAATCTTTTCACATTTATAGAGAGAAATTATCTTTTTGTCTTCAGTGCATATTTATTTCTATTTTACTTTTTGACAGATAGAGAGAGAGACAGAGACAGAGACAGTTAGAGAACCGAACTGTGGGAACTCCCCAGTTCAGCACGTGGGTCCTGCCTGGGCCGGAGCCGGGATTCGATCCTCGG
>PVKE010019048.1:0-28886 GCA_004027555.1 Craseonycteris thonglongyai | reverse complement strand
TCCATGTTGCCAGAAATGACTGTAATTTATCATTTCTCATCGCTGAGTAGTATTCCATTGTGTAAATGCACCACATCTTCTTTATCCAGTCGTCTATCGAAGGGCATTGTGGTTGTTCCCATGTTCTGGCCACTGTGAACAGTGCTGCGATGAACATGCGGGTACAGACATCTTTAAAGATTAAGGTTTTCAAGTTTTTTGGGTAGATGCCCAGTAGAGGGATGGCTGGGTCATATGGCAATTCCATTCGTAATCTTTTGAGGAATCTCCATACAGCCTTCCATAGTGGCTGTACCAGTTTACATTCCCACCAGCAGTGTATGAGGGTTCCTAAAAAAGTGCCTTTTAAAAGCAGAAGAGATGGCCTGAATTTCCACCCAGAAACTCTCCAACATAGGTCACCACTTGGCAGACCCTTGGCCCTATTTTATTATTTTGTTTTGCAAAACCAGGAATATCACATGTCGGCACCAATATATGGCAACTCTGGAAAAATCAGAATATTGGCAATGCTGGGTGCTGATTCCTTCCTGACAGAAGGCTGGGGGCTGCGCCCTCCCCTTTGGGAAGGCCCCTACCATAACCTCTGTCCCCTGTGGACATTTTGGTGAGAGTATTAAACTTATTTTGATTCATGGAAAGCTTACTGAGCACCTTTCCCATATCAGTCCTTGTTCTGGGCACTGGGTATATATAAATGGCAACAAGGACCGTGAATCCTGGTTTGATGGGCCTTCTGTTTTGATGGAGGAGATAGAGACACTCGTATTTAAGATGTCAGGTGGTGGTAACTGCTAGGAAGAATATGAAACAAGGTAAGGGTCATGGCAGGTAGTAAGCTGAGGGGTGGGACAGGTGAAGCACATCTTCTGTAAGCTGTTTCTAGAAGGTCTGTTTTAAGGCAACAGTTAGGTAGACACTGAAGGTGATGAGGAGCTTCACAAAGCCAGGAAGAGAGGGTTTGTTTTTAAGCTGCCCCCTATCAGGCCTGGGAGGTGAGGGAATAAACAGGCCTTCTTGGAACAGTTCTTATTGGGTCTTATTGGCACGTTCTATAATGGCAGAAGCGAAACACGAGTTAGTATTTTAATCAGTTTAAAGTCTCACTGTTGTCAGCATTTTGAACAGATAAAGCTAAAATTCAAATACAGTATTCATTCTTCCCATGGAGTGAATCAGTCCTGTTTATTTCCTGTATTTTAGGGAGCTGGCCTTCCTGCGTTAGTCATCTTGCTCACAGAACCAGCTTTTCTAATTGGATCGTGCATGAGGGTGTACTGCTGTATTCTTTGGGGTTCTTTTCTTGGATTATGATCGCAGCTAGTGTGAAACTACGTGCTTGCCCGATCAGACACCAGGATTTGGTCATCCCCCTAAACACAATGCTGTTGTGAGTTCACTTGTCTATTTAGAGAAACTTGTCAGCTAGAAATACCTCCACCTCACTTCCCAGACGCATGCGTGCTGAGCGAGTGGCCAAAATAGCCCCTTGAGTAAGTGGCAGCTTTAAAAACCATCCAGCTGCTGACTTCAGACTAGAAGGTCAGCAAAGGAAAGTGGAAGTTGGACTCCGAACGATCAAGGTGCCCCCAGAATTTATTAGTGGCTGGGATTTTGGAGACCTGAATAGCTAGACTGGGGCTTTTCCTCCGATTTCTTGCCTATTACCTGTCTTTGTCTTCTCTCCTTGGGAGTCAAGATGAATGTCCAGGCTTGCTCTAGGTGTGGGTATGGAGTGTATCCTGCTGAGAAGATCAGCTGTCTAGATCAGGTCAGTAGACATCTCTTGGCTTTTGTGAATAATAACAGACATGGGGAAATTCATATTCTCACATGTGGACATGTGGGTTATTTTGAACCACCCCCAAAAGATGTATTTCTCACTTTTTTTTTTTTCAGTCCTACCCATATCTGGCTATGTCTTCTGTATTGTCTAAAAATAAAACCAAACGTTACTCATTTACTTAACATATTGTAGCCGTGTGCTCTTAAATCGCCATTTTATCCCTAAAGCTCATTTTTTTACCCTGAAATATATAAGAAGGGTGAGTCTGAAAGAAAGCATAATTTTGCTAAATCTTTCCTATATGATTTCTAGATATGGCATAAAGCATGTTTTCACTGTGAAGTTTGCAAGATGATGCTGTCAGTTAATAACTTTGTGAGTCACCAGAAAAAGCCGTACTGTCATGCGTAAGTGTTTGATGGCTCTCCCCACCACCTCTTGAGTTTTGTTTCTTTTGTATGAACTAGCCAATCAGAGATTCCAATCTCACACTCCAGGGGTAAATCCAAGAAATGTTTTCTCGAAAGTTTTTACTGATATACATTCATTGATGAGCGCTAAAGTGGGATTTTATGCAATGGATAGAAAGTTGAAAGTTTCAGATTTCTTATAAACAGAAGATCAAATCTATACACTAGAACCCCATGTCAAATCATTAAATATTATGCAGAACAATATAATTGTCATGGATATACTCTTACAGAGCTTTAGCATTTTTCCTTTTAAATAATTTCAGAATCCTTTTCTATTTTTTCAGAAAATTTTAAGGAGGTCATTTTCAGTTAAATTTGGTCTTTAAGTTACATATATTGAATGTCTTTGAACTTTTTTCTTTAGGATTCATTGCCTGAAAATCATGAACTAAATTATTGTTTTGTGTTTATTGATTTAAAAAAATGACTGTACCTTTAAGATAAGTCACTCAATCATCTTGGATAAAGCACATTTCTAATTTTGGCTTATATCTATTTTTTATAGCCATAACCCCAAGAACAACACTTTCACAAGCGTCTATCATACTCCATTAAATCTAAATAAGGGGAAGTCTCCAGGAGACATCCACGGGGTAAGTTACTTAATTATGTATTCCAAAATAGACTTTAAAGAAAGCTCAGGCACCTGTTATGTTTTTAAGTGTCTGCATTTAGATGTGAATTTGCCCATTTTCTACACATATACATGCAAAGAGCATTTAAGTAACAAATATTGGTATTGGCCCTGCCACAGTATAGGGGCCAATGCCCAGGATCATCTGATGCCCTTGTATCCAGAGGAATCTGTGACTTCCAGCTTTGGACACACTGATGACAGTTTATACAAAAGACCCAGTATACACTAGGTGCCTGATACTTAAAACAAGGTAGTCAGAAAATATTACAAGCACCTTTCCTTTCTCTCCCCCATGATTATTTTGGCATACAAAATTGAAAACCTAATTTCACACTCTTAAATCTCTAAATTCAAAATGTTTAAGATTATTTGCAGCCTTTCTTTCCCCAGGGGGTAAGTAAAAAATATTTTGATTTGGACTGATATTTGGGTAGACACGGAGGCCCAACCTCTTTTGAAAACCAACAAGGAGTTTTGTCAGATAACTAGCTATTGACTGAACGCTTGCATTCATTAAAATGATGAATCATTTAACCTTTCTCCCTCACACCCCGCAAGAAGTTTAGTGGGATGGAGCTAGTGGCTTTCTAAAATTAGAAAATGACACATGAAGTGGAAGGCTCTCTAGTAATCTGCCTTCCTAATGTTACCTCATTTCATGCCAACTCTCCTACCATAGTTCTCAAGAATATGTGTATGAGATTGAGCTTATCCGTACCATGTGGGTCTTTACACATACTGCCAAGATAGCTCATTTTGCTAAGTACTTTGCACTAACTGTGATTTATTTTTAACAAGCTTATATAGCATTTACTGTGCACTTATTGCTTAATTCATTTATTACACGTTGCAATCCAATAAAGTAAATATTATTATCCCATTCTACTGATGAGGAGACAGAGGCTCAGATTGTTGCTCATATATCATTGATTTCTAAGGATTCACAAGCCTTAAGAATTTGCAAGCAATCTTAGGTTCCTGAGCAGGCTAATTGTTTTAGGATTTTCTTTTTATCTCTTGATGTCTAAGGGAAACTACATGAAATTATAATAAATACTGAATTTAGCGCATGCTTAAACAGAGTGCCAAACACCCTCGTAGGCTCTTTGTCTACAGGATCTCATCTATCCTTCACGGGAACCCTCTGGGATAGTGTCATATTGCAGTTGGGGAGACTGAGGCTTGAGAGGTTAAGTGCCTTGCCCACTGTTGCCCAGTTAGTGGAGTGAGTACAAATGCAGATCTATCTGACTTTAGGATCCTCATCCTGACTGCCAGCTTGCTTCTGTGTTCCTGGAGACCAGCAAACTCCCCACCAGGAAAAGCACTTGATGTTGACAGGCACCCAGATATTTCTGCCACTATGTAGCCGGAGCTTGGCAGATAAACAGAACACACCAGACTGCTGTGTGTGTGTGTTACACCCTACAAAAAGGTCCATAATATTTGTATTTTTCCATCCTGTGCTTGGCCTCAACAGGCCTGGCCCTACTTTACAATCATGCGGCAGGTCACACAGTAGTACTTTTCTTTGAGGTGGCAGTGGATTCACTTTCTTTCAACTGTGTATGACAGACCAAACCTGGAGTGACATTATCGCTGGTTCAATCTCCAGCCACAGACAGTAGTGTGAGCTTCCCAGGAGGACTGTGTGTGTGTGTATTTGTTTGCATCTATGTGACTATGTGTATACGTGTATAAATATCTATGTGTACCTATGGGGAGTGTATGTGTGTATGTAGGTGTGAATATGCTCGTGTATGTATACATGTGTGTACATGCTGTGTATATACGGACATATGTACACGTACCTTCTGTACATGCATGCACATACACATGTGGTGCACGCACATATCTTTCTTTGTGTATATGGCACACACATGTGTGCATGCATGCGGTGCATATATGTTTCTGTGCGTGTTATGTGTACACACAGGTGTGCGTGTGAATGCATGTTCTGTGTACATGGTGTGTGTGCGTGCATATGTGTGCATGTGTGTTTCTCTTTGTGTACATGGTGTGTATGCACACCTGTGTGTGCGTGTGGGTGCATGTGTGTGTATCAAACAGTTGTCGAGATCACTTTCTCCTCCTTTGCCACAATGGTTAACACTGTCTTTTCTAGGTTCTAGACCTTATAAGCACCTAGGAAGTGTGCTGGATTTCTTTTTTACCCCTTTGCATCTATCTCTAAGAATCTGCAAATTGAATAAAACCTAAATTCATTGTGCATGTGCAAAAAAATAAGTGTGTGGGGGAGAGAAAGGGCTGCTTCTGTGGTACTAATGAAGGAGAAAAGTAAGGTAAAGATTTTGAGCCAGCAATTGAAGCAGATGGATATTTTTTGGTTTTTTAAATGTCACTCCTTTAAAAATAAATGTATACTAATATAAAATTTCCTGTTTGGAAAATGTGACTGGAATTTTTAGAAGACTAAGACACCTAGATTCCCTTCTATTCAGAGTGAACACTATCCCTTGGTGCTTTCTTCCCCCACCAGCAGCGTTCCTTCCTCAGAACAATCACAACTCTTGTGAAAGGCTTCTGGAGAGGCAGACACTCCTTGGTGTTGGACTTGTCCTGTGGGAGAAGGCAGCAGATAATGGTGTTCTCTCTGTTTTGCTCATGTGATTTTGACTCCTTCAGTCAATGGCCCTCAGGTTGGGCAGTTTTACCCGCCCCTTCGAGGACATTTGGTGGTGTCTGGGGACTTTTTTATTGTCACAATTTGTGGGGAACAGGAGTACTATTGGCATCTGGTGGCTAGAGACCAGCTATCCTGCTAAACATTCTGCAGTGTATACTACAGTCCCCCTCCCCATCCCCAAGAATTAACTGGGCCCAAATATCCGTAGTGCTGCCAACAGGAAACTCTGCCTTAAGTCTATGGAATGTTCATGGCAGTTTCTCAAAATCCAAGGGAAAAAAGCATTCTTTCCGTTTATATATTTTAAAATGTACATACTGGAGCTGCAATACATTAGTAGCATTAAGCAGTGACATGCCTAGGAAGTCAATGACAAGAAGTTCCTTGATAGGGAACTAGAATTCCTGGGCTCTAAACCCATTGAAAGAGGTTAATAAGTTCACTTCTTTCTCTGAGCTTCTTTTTTCATCTATAAAATTAATGATTTAAACTTCAGCTTGTTAAAAGTTGCAGGTTTTGAGGTCCCATTTTAGACCTCTTTAATTATGATATATGGATTTGGACCTAAGGTCTTCTGATTTTTTTCTTTTATGGTCAATTCTTTCTATTCTCTTTAGGAAATTCTTGCTTATCTTAGAATCATGAAGATATTGTTGAGATGTTACTTCTCCCAAAATTGATCTACACATTCAATGTAATCCCAGTCAAAATCCTGGTATTCTTTTTTGTAGAAATTGACAAACTGATTCAAAAATTTATATGAATATACAAAGATTCTAGAAAAACTAAGAAATCTTGAAGTTAAAAAAAAATTAAAGGACTTAGGTTAATAGGTTTCAAGACTTACTACAAAAGTAATAGTGATGAACTCAATGTAGTATTGGCACAAGAACAGACAAATAGCCAAGTGAAACATACAAGGTCCAGAAATAGGGCTGTTCATATATGGTCACTTCAAAGACGACAAATGTACCATTGCAATTGAATGTAGTGAGAATGATCTTTAAATAAATGATGTTGGAGGGATTGGATATTTGCAAGGAAAAAGACGAACCTTGATACCTACCTCACATTCACACACAAAAATTCACTCAAGGTATATTATGGATCAGGATGTTAAAGATAAGATTATGAAACATAAGAGAGAACACCTACTTGAATTTTGGGAGCCAGCATTTTAACAAGCTTCCTGGGGTGATTGTTGTGCAGACTGAAGTTAAGAATCACGACTCTGCTAGCTAGTGTTTTCTGAGGTTACGTCAACCTAAGTTCTTGATGGGACATTTCAAGTCTGTGATGGCGCCGTGGAGTAGAGCTGTGCACACGGCAGGCACCCAGGACCTTGCCCATCTGGTGGAATAGAGGACGCCGCAATGGCAGTACCACTAAGATGTTTTGCCGTTGCGACGTAGGAGACTCTTCCAATTCAGCAATGTATTCTTTTTTCTCTTTCTTTTTTCTGGTGGAAAGATTACTGACAACATTTTTGTTGTGCAGATTGATGAGCAAGATGATGGCGAACGGTTTAAATCGGTTTTTCACTGGGATGACATGGAATCCAAGGACGGGGCGACTGTATCTAACAGGCCGTCCCTGGTGAATGAGGTGAGAGGAGTCTTGTGATATGAATGGGTTTGGATACAGAGGAAAGAAAGACACACTAGGCAAATAAAATGTATTCTCATTATTCCGTCTAGATGAAATCAATGAGGCTTTCTTTTATCCAGTTTCTAATTCAGAAGACCTTAATCAGTATGTCACTTCCACTGTATCTGCTTCAGTGCAAGCTCACTGACATCTCTCATCCTACCACTCTGTTTCTGTCACTGGGAACAGACACCCAGGCTGGAAACCAAGGCTGCCCTTTCTTCCTTTGACACTTCCATCAGCTCCACCCCTTCCTTTCTATTTTGTTATCGTGGCCTGGACCCATATCCTCCTCCTGGACCTTTATTAGGGCTAAAATGGCTGTATATTTCATACTCCCACTAGCAGAATATGAGAATACCTGTTTCCCTACACTCTCACCACTTGCTATTGCCAGATAAAAGTTCTGACAGTCTTTTGGTTTTAATTTAAACTGCCCTGATCGCTAGTGTGGTTGAGCATGTTTTTACATGTGAATTCTTTGCCTTTCCAGATCTTCAAAGGCTGCCTCTATCCAACATGCCCAACCTGTCCCCGCTTCAGCCCACCTGGTTTCCCCAGCTCTTCCCCTCTATTCCATTCACACCCATCTCCTCATGGTCTTCCATGGGAAGCCCATCACTGCCTTCATGCTTTCATTCATGGTGGTCCCCACTCCTGGAATTTATTCATCAACTCTTTCCTGAGTCTGTTCCATGTCAGGCACCGTGCCAAGCTGTTGAAATACCTTAGTGAACGACACAGGGCTGGTCACATACAGATTGCTCTTTAAAAACTCCCGTGGTATTTCTCTTCAATACAGTATGTTTAAGCACACAGACGTTTGTTTTGTAATCACTAATTGTTTCATATGTTAGTTTGATTTCTCTAGATACGTCATAAGTATCTTAAAAGAACTTTTTCTTCTTTTTTTTCCCCCAATGTTAGTGGCTTAACCCAGTACTGGGCACACACCAGGTAGGAGGTTTTTGAAGCGTGGCTGAGTGGTGCTGATTCATTTTAGATGACCTGTCACAGCGACTCTCTGCTTCTCAGTCTTGGTGCAGTGATGGGCAAAGAAATGTTCAGTTACATTTGGAACTTTTCTACAAGTGAATTTCAGAAAGTTCAGTTGTTTAGGACATTAGGTTCTTTCTAGTTTGAAAAAAAAAAAAAAGAACAGTTTGGTTAGCTGAGATCTGCCATATACCAATAAGAGTTCACAGTTTTTAGAGAATTTCCATCTGATATTGACAGTGATAGTGAGCATTGCTACTGAGGCTTGGGAGGGGGCTGTTACCCACCACACCTGTGGGTGTGTGTTAGTGTGTGTGTGTTTCCTTTATAGAGAGCCTACTGGACTGGCTATGGGGAAGGGAATGTTTGGTGCCCGGGAGCGCTGCCGGACCCTGAAATCGTCAGGATGGTAGAGGCTCGGAAGTCTCTTGGTGAGGTAAGGGCCCTGGAAATTACCCTAGCCCTTAGTTTGAGTGTCCTTTTATTGTAAGCTTGTGGCAGACAGAATACCGGCCCCTCCCCCCAAGACTTCCATACTCTACTGCCTGGACCCTTTGTCTATGTTACATACAGGGCCAGAGGGACTTTGCAGATGTGAGTAAGCTAAGGATCTTGCGATAGAAAGTGTATCCTGGATTATTAGGGTGGATGCATTTTAATCACAAGGGTCCTTAGGGGAAGCTGGGATGGCCCAGTGGGTTAAGCACTCGCTTTGTAGCCTGGGGTTCGAGGATCAAGACCTGGCCCCGGCCCATGCGGACCCATATGCTGAACTGGGGTGTGCTTTCCATGTATAGGAGGCCCTCAGTTCGGCCCCCAGCTTCTGGGGGCTTGCCTCCCACGCGGAGGCCCCCACCCAGTTCCCACCCTGTGTGGCCCCCATCCACCTGTGTGGAACAAAACCATGTCGAAAACCAATGACGTACAACTATGGAGACTGCTCTGG
Source organism: Craseonycteris thonglongyai (assembly GCA_004027555.1). Lineage (NCBI taxonomy): Eukaryota > Metazoa > Chordata > Mammalia > Chiroptera > Craseonycteridae > Craseonycteris > Craseonycteris thonglongyai. The sequence continues at coordinate 19,754 of PVKE010019048.1, read as the reverse complement.
GCCCTCCCCCTTCTCTCTGTCTCTTTCTGTCTCTGTTTCTCTGTGTCTCTGTCAAAAACAATAAAATAAATCTTTAAAAAAAAAAATCACAAGGGGCCTTATAAGGAAGAAAGCAGGAAGGTCAGATTCCGAGAAAGGTGACATGACAATAGAAGCAGAAGTCAAAGTTATTTGGGGCCACAAGCCAAAGAATGCAGGCGGCCTCTCGAAACCGGAAAAGGCAGACAGATTCTCCCCTAGAGCTTCTAGAAGGAACCAGGCCTCAAGGCGCCTTGTAGACGTTTGACTCCAGCACTGTGAGAAACCTTCGTAGGTTTTCATGCAGAAAAGGCCAGGTTATCCCCAGTTGTGGAAATCCTTAACAATTTGCACAGAGTACCCGCGAGTCCTACCCACACACCAGCGCACCTGCCCTTTGAAGAAACCACTTTGGAAAATATTGCTAGTTCTCAGTGACTTTTCCTTTCGCAAATGGAAAGGAAACAGTAGAAACACAAATGCTAAGTCGCTACATGTCATTAAGTAAACTCATCGTCAGATACTAGAACAGTAAGAAGGAAAAAATACAGGCATTTGTCTCTCAATGCTGTAGAACTCTAGTGGACAAGCTACAAAAAGGTCTCCTGCTTATTAATGGCTGCATTGTCACACAAGCCTTGGAGTCAAGGGAATCCTTTGGGATGTGCCAGGTTCCAGATAATTTGATGTAAGCATTGAAGGGACAACCCTTTGACCTGGGAAATATGATTTGAAGGTGTTCTTCAAATCACCAGTTGGATGACATTTTCAAATTTGTTCCAGGTGACTGAATTATTTTTCATGTATCTTATAAGCCCATTTGCTTTGGTTCTGATAATGCTTGCAATTGCGTATTCTTTAGTTCACACCTAATATAACACTGGTTCTCATGCTGACATTGGTTCTGACCAGCAGGAGTATACAGAAGGCTATGAGCAACAGAGAGGCAAGGGGAGCTTCCCAGCCATGATCACACCAGCTTATCAAAGGGCCAAGAGAGCCAACCAGCTGGCCAGCCAAGTGAGTGTCTGAGTGCTTAGTCACCATCGATTAGGCCAGTTTTTGTCATCAGTGTACCCCTGGGATTTAGATAAAATGCAATAAGTGCCATTAGTGTGTTATCATGGAGAAAACTATGTTTTTAATCGTTTCCTTACCAATTATCCTTGGTGCCTTGATTGGGCCCCATCCAGCAAAGAGAGAGACTGTGTAGCTCACCTAAAGACTGGACCAATGAAATTCTTGAGGTCGCTTTAGCATTAAGGACACTAATTCTTACTAAGTGGATGGTGGTGCCTCCTGAAGACTAACGTAGCTTGTAGATTAGGAGCTTCGATTTTGGAGCCAGAATGTTGAGATTTGCGTCTTGGCTTTCTCACTTACTAGCTGTGTGGCCATGAGTAACTTATTTAACCTCTCTGTTCCTCAGCCGCTTATATGTAAAATGGGGGAAATAACAGTCCTGCCTCCTGTGATTGTTATGGAGCTGACGTGAGTTCATATTTGTGACCATTTAGCAGTGCCTGGCACTTTCTTGGACTTTATATGTTAGCATCAATGCTTTTTGAGGTGGAACTCAGAAAGCAAGCCATGCCATAGGTGTGTGTAGAGGGTAGCCCGGTGGTGTAGTTTTGGGACAGCTGCAAGGACAGGCCTTCCCAAAGCCTGGTGGGCATGACCATGACTCTTTGCTGTCTTCTCATCAGGTGGAATATAAGAGAGGTCACGATGAGCGCATCTCCAGGTTCACCCCAGTGGCGGACACTCCTGAGCTGCTTCGGGCCAAGGCTGGAGGACAGCTTCACAGTGACGTGAGAAATGATGAGGGCCAAGACTCAGGGATTCTTGCTTAAGAGTCTCCGTTCTTTCCTTGCTAGGGGGAGGAGGGAGGGAGAATGTAGGGGTGTGTCTCAGTCCTGTGTGGGGACTAAGAAGAACTTTCTGTGGTCAAGGGTGATCGGATCAGAGAAGTTAGTGAGCACAGAACTTTGTGAAAACTCCTCTTTGGAGAGAAGACTTTAGATATTACTAGTAACAAACCAGATGTATCTGACTCATCTGAAGGAATTCATTTCAGAGTAATTCTTTCCTTGTCACTGCAAATTAGAACGAAATTCTAACGAATTTCGGCCATGTGCCTTTTTATAGCTCATTTGCTCCATAGCACAATAAAACCAAGAACTTAGTTTTGTTCTGAGTCGGAAGTTCAAGCACAAATTCAGGCTCAACTTAACAAGTGGCTTCAACTTGCTTTGGGTTGAGAAGCCTCTTTTGTCTCCCAAACTTGATGGGCAGCTCCTCAAGGGCAGAAGCTGTATTCCTCTGCCCAGCCCTGCCACCTGACCCATACCAGGTACCTCACACCCATGGATTGAATTCTATACTGAGTTTCTCCATGAGCCAGGTGCTGTGCTAAGTATTGGGAATAAACAGGTGAATAAGATACACAGGGTTCCTCAAGCGATAAGCCAATTACTCGTACATCCCCAGAAGAACTGTGACCGATGTGCAGGGTGTTATGGGAGCCCTTAGCAAGCCTTCTCACTCAGATTGCCTGGAAGATGGTGAGATGGTGGCAGGAGACTCAAAATGTGTTTTTATTTTCCAGGTGAGATACACAGAGGACTATGAACAGCAGAGAGGAAAAGGCAGTTTTCCTGCTATGATCACACCTGCTTACCAGATAGCCAAAAGAGCCAGCGAGCTGGCTAGTGATGTAAGTGTCCCTGGTAAAGTTGTCATGTGAGGGGAGGAAGCAGGAAGTTTCCTGGGCCTGGGAAGTCCAACTTTCTATCTACTTTTGCATGCATCGTGGATCCAGGAAGTAGCTTTCCTTCAGAGTTTCCAATCAGTTGTGTCATGATCTGGCACTTCTACATCTAAGACACACTCCATGGACCCAAGCAGAAAAAGAACATCCCACAAGACATTCATTTTTACTCTTCTGGCCTCTGTGCACAGGAGGTTAAATTCACTGGGGTTGTCTTTTCCCTTCCAACAGGTGAGGTACCATCAACAATATCAAAGAGAAATGAAGGGAACGGCTGGCCCAGTCGCTGGAACTGAGGGTACATTGACGAAGGAATATGTGGACCAATATGGCCAGGTGTGTGGTGAAATGACTTCCTGGGACACTGCCCTTTTCGATGGTCAGTTCTTAGTTTGGCAGCCCTGTAGCCTGTGACCATTTAATCAGAGATTGGGCTGTGGCTTATCTTTGCCTATTTATGAAATCTGGGTTTTCTAAGTAAGAAAGTAGTGGTCAAACAATTGCACAGGGTTCAACTTGACCCACTCAGGAGAACATTTCAGGGACTTTGTTTTGTTGGTTTTTTTAAGTAGAGGAACTATATCAAGATGGTCGGTTTGCTAAGAATAAAGCATTCTCATCTAGTCATTGAAGAGCGGTACTAAAGACTAAGACTGGGTACTTTCAGCCCATTGCATAAGTGTGAAGGGGATCAAAGTACATGTTTTGAAAAATATTGAGGCATTCAGTGAGTAGTGGAGGTCATTTTCTTAGAAAGTAGGATTTCTTATCTAGGTTGCTAGGTAAAACAGTATGCCAGACAATGCAGACCTTTTTTCCAATTTAACTTTCTAAATAAACTACATCTTCTTAGGGTATAAAAAGGTTGAGATAACAGATACAAGCTAATTTTTATTTGCACATCCCTGTCTATTTTCTACTAGGAAATTGTCATAGGAGAGAAAAAGCAACATGGATGTTTTTCAGTGTCGTAAATATAGAGTATTGGAAAAGCCAGTGTGTGTACTAAGAAAGAACATTCAATGGACTTAGTTGATACTTTTTTCTTAATTGGACAGTTGTTTGAATTCTTTGGCAGAGGCTGACTCTACTACATAAATGATTTATTCAGCACACATAACTTATAAAACACAACAACTTATTTCTCTTCTTCAGAAAAACAAGTTACCTAGATGAGGGTATAGTCATGTGAGACTTAGGATGTGTGTGGGGATAGTTTGGGATGCCTTGACAAATGTCTGGGAAAACATATTTGGTTTTGAGTAAAAAAGGTCATTTTATTAAATTCCATGGTAAGTTAGTTAAATGTTCTCTTAGTGCTTTAAACTCAGTGAAAATATGTTGTTATTGGTTTCGTGTTCTAAATACAATACGTTGTTAGAAGGTTCAGGTCAAACACCAGTCTTATTAAACAATACTTGGTTTCTGTATTTGGCAGAAACTATTTTGTTCTAAATGTGGACAGTGCTATCTGCCAATTGGTACAACATGTCTATGGTTTCATGTGTGTATCTAGATGTGTCTATACACAGGGGTAAAATGTGACTTCATAGGAGCACAGTGAGGACATTTTGGTTGAGGTTCCCGGTCATGATAATAATAAATGCAGGAATCCAAGTGGGTGTCGTTGGATCACACCACCAGCAGCTGTTGGGAGGATCAGCCTAGTGGTGTTCCACTGTGTGACTGAGCAGGACTCACCAGGACATGACTAGAAGTGAGTGAGAGAACAGGCAGACACTCAGATAAACTATAAATAACTCTAGTGCCTAAAACACCAAGTGATCCACTCTTCTTACTAATGAGTAACCAGTTTTTTTTTAGGTTAATAAACTGTGCCATGTCATCAATTTATTATTTATAACCAGTTAACACCCCAATAGAAGTAGATGTTTCATAAACCAATATGCATGCACAACATAGATAATGTATAAGCAGGGAAGTTAAAATATGTGACAACACAACCCCAACCCATTGAACAGAATGAGTAAAGGAGATTACTAAAGAATTAGAGTGTCTTTATTGTTATTATTTGTTTAATTTAACTTTTTTTTTTTACTTATTATTTTTGGCCCAGAACATTCTGGCTGCCAAACATAAAGGAGTGCTCAGGCCAAGCAGTTGTCTTATTGGACAGGAAGGGAACCTGGGCGTTCTAATCGGACCCAACATTTTCATTTAAGAAAATACGCGTGCCGGACTCTGAACCTGGTGCTGGAGCAGGGCAGACCTTTGCCATGGAAGAAGCCAGCGGGCAATGGAGTCATGAGCCCAACGGGGCACATGAAGGGCTTTTTCTTGTGTGTGGGAACATAGATAAGGAAGTAGCTGATTCAGCCTGGGACAGGATGAGTGTGAGGGCGGAGTTCCTGGAGAGAACATAGTATCTGACAGGGTTGTGAAGTACAACGGACCACCAGAGAAAGTTCCCACTGATGACAAGCCCGTGAAAGAGAAGGTTTTCCTTTGTGAAAGTGGGTGGGTGGTAGGGAGAGGGGAAGGAGGGAAATAAGTCTCAGATTATAATTTTTAGTCCAAAATATACATTTAGTCCCATTTCAGATCCTCTTAAGGCAATTTGAAAAATCTCTTCCCTCCCCCCGCCTTATAAAAATTCAGATAGTTATTGTGGGAGAGGAAAAACTTTGCTCTATCCTCAAGGTTCTTCTGGCTGGTCTAATAATCAAATAGACAGGAGACAGATTAACAAGAGAAGGTTAGCAAATTTATACACACGTGTGTATGGGAACCCCACATACACAAGAGAGACACCACAGTAGGAGAGGTTCAGAGACAGAAAGGGGGGTTGAGTCATATGAGACATTCTGAGCTAAAGATGCACCTTGTGGGCTTCAAAGCGTCCTTGCAGGAGGATCAGAAGAATGGATATTTAATAAGTAGAAGCTTGCCCTGCTTTGCAGCCCAGTCAAAAGAAGGTATCTCTGATAGTCTCTTATGGGCAAGGCCCCTAATTCAAGTTCTTCTTTGTAGTTAAGGGAGGGGCAGACTCTTCTCTTGAGCCCCAGGCTTAAGTTCACTTTAGCTCCAACACTCTGTACACCACAGAGGCACATCTTGGGGTGACTCATTCTGAACCCCTACATTATATAACACTCTCCCTCTTGGTAAATGACATACAACATCATGGGGGGAGACGGCATTGGGAATGTCAACTCATTTCTCTGCATAAATCAGTCATGGGCCTGAGAAAGGTGGTGTCTGAGGCTCTTGGAAGACAGAGGGGCTTTTTTGGTGTTGGCTCAGAAATGAATAACCCATAGTATAATACATGGGCCAGAGAGCCTGGTAGAGTGTCTTGATTTATCTGGTGGAAATGCTGATGGTGATGGTCATAGTTACCATTTACTTAGTGCTGACGGTGTGCTGGGCACCCGTAAGTAGGCCTGCCTTGGAGTCTGCTCCTGTGGCATGATCACCAGAATGTCCAATGTGGATGGGCCTCCATGGGGACAGGCTCTAGGGGAGATCATTGCTCATCCCCCAGCCATTTAAGATGGGGAGCATGACTGATTGAAATTTCCGATCAACCCAGCAGGGTTACTTGGAGGAATATGACCAGCACAGAGGGAAGGGCAGCTTCCCCGCCATGATCACCCCAGCTTATCAGAATGCCAAGAAAGCCAACCAACTTGCCAGTGACGTAAGTAGCACATCAGGACAACCTACAGGGTCCCAGAAACAGAGGAGAAATGAGGCTTTGAAGGCTGTGCTTGCTGAAACCTACACAGAGAATAATTTATTAGAGCTGAGCCAAAGTAGAATGTTAGCCCTCAATTTCTATCCGGATTTCTGGTATCCACTTCTTTTGTTCAGACTGTCACATTGATCTGCTTCCAAGGAGATTGACATGGACAAATGGTATAACTCACTTGAGGTCAGCTGAAGCAAATGCAAAATGCTGGTCCAGCCAGAGGGTCTGGGGTCAGGAGAGGCCTCACAAAAGAACCCATCTAGAAACCCAACACTTTAGGGGAACCGCTGATTAAAAGTCATATGATTATCAGACGAGGTGCACCCAGTTGATAAAATGATTTTTATTTGCAGAATGTTGGCCAGCTGGCAGTCCTTCCAAGATAGGCTATAATTAAATTTAGTAAAGTAACACACACACAACAGAGTAGATCTAACACACCAACTGGCATGCTTGCTTCGGCAGCACATATACTAATATGCCAGCTTGAACTTGGCCTATAATCAGAAGCCACACATTTGTTTCATACCTCCTTTACCCTTCGTTATTCTGTTGTTATTCAGTTATTATGCCCATTTACCCAGCATAGTGCACCTTTGCCCTGAAAGGGAAATATAATAAAAGACACGTGACTCTCTTTACCCCTTCTCAGCAGGCTAGATGAGAAGTGATGTTGAAGCCAAGGGCAGGCTGGGTTTGGGATTATACCTTTTGTGTGACTGAAGACTTTTCTTTGTGCAGAATGAAAGTACAAAGTGTGAAAAACGTGAAAAGGGCCAGTATAATTTTAATACAAAAGGGACCGAGTGGTTAATGAATTTCGTGGAGAAGCCAACCCATATGATTATTTTTTCCCTTCAGAAAAATCTATGAAGTAACTGTTGACCGGAGGTGTGGGTGATTTTGAAGTAATGTTTCTTGTTGAGCAGAAGAGAACAACTCAGGACCCTCTTTGTGTGTTTCTTTCAGATAAAATACAGGCAGGACTTCAATAAAATGAAAGGTGCCGCCCACTATCATTCCCTCCCAGCCCAAGACAACTTGGTTCTGAAGCGGGCTCAGAGTGTGAACAAGCTTGTCAGTGAGGTGCGTATGAGGGACAGTCACCTCTGTGTGCTGTCATCTCCTATAGGCAGTGAATTTCACGTCATGCCACATGAACCACACATGAGGTGCTGGTTCCCAAAAGAATGAAGATGTAGTAAAAACAATTCACAAGAGAGTCCAGAATCAAACCAATTAAATTTAAACAAATTACATTTCTCTGAGGGCTCAAAAGTTTCTTTCTGAGTTCTCACAGGGCTGTGATACGCAAAAGTTCCAGGCAATGGATATCTAGGAGCCAACCTTTATAACTATCCGTCATTCTTATGGCTTAAGAATCAAGCAACAGAATGTTTTGAGTGTGGAGTCTCTTCCATTTTCTTAATATTGTAGTCAGGTTTCCAAGAAACTGCATGACCTATCTGAAGCCCTCTTACCTTAGGATGAACGGGCTGTCAGAGGGTATGTGTGTATGGCCTACCTAGTGATCACGATTTTTAGAATTGTTAGTACTCTTTGGCAAGGAACTATCCTCTCTTGTTCCCCATATCCTTTTCACACCCCCAAGAGTCTCATTTGCGTTGTCTAGCTGGACCCTGAAGGCATTTGAGTTAACCACCTGTCACACATGGAAGGATTAAAGTTATTAAAATATCATAATACCAAGTTATTTGTAACTCAGAAACAGATATGCCAACACCCTAAAACAGTTTTCTTCTCTAACTTCTAAAGGTCATTTCTTTACCCCAGACTGTTAATTTAACCCTTGTCCTCTAACTTTGCTCAGTCACTAGGAGTGACATTTTTCTGACCCCATCGCCTCATGGACTTCCTAGTAGTAGATGGGTGCGAAGGCCTTAGGATCTGCATTTTAAATAATTTTTCCAGATAGTTCTGATGCTATAGGGCAGATGTCAGCAAACTACTGAGAGCCCAATCCGACCCCTAGCCTGTTTTTGTAAGTAAAGTTTTATTGGAACACAACCACATCATATTTTTTTTCATATTGTCTACAGCTGCTTTCAAGCTACAAGGACAAAGTTGAATAGCTGATATAAAGACTGTGTGGCCAGTAAAGCCTAAAATATCTGCCATGTTGTGTTTTATACATAGAAAAAGTTTTCTGATCCTTGCTCATGACTGACAGAACATTAGATCTAGATCTGTTTCAAAATCTTCATTTTGAAACAGGCCCGGAAAAGGAAAGTATATTGTTCTGGGTTGAATGTTTTCTAAAAATACCTAGTAAAAGTCCTGGTGACATTTTCAGAAGTAACTTTGGTTTTGGTTCTACTGTGCAACTGGTGTTTTGGTTTCTAAGGTGGAGTATAAGAAGGATCTGGAGAGTAGTAAAGGTCACAGTATCAACTACTGTGAAACCCCTCAATTCAGGAATGTGAGCAAGATCTCAAAATTCACCAGTGATGTGAGTTTTTAATGCCTAAGCATTTGTGTGGGCTTTTCTATGATTTTAATTTCTAGGTCTCCTAAGAGACAGTCTTTGTGAGTGGATCTATGTGCCTTGGAGAAGCAATGGCCTTTAGGCATAAAAACTAAGAGCTCTGACTAAGATCGTCTGCCGGGACTGGTTCATGTAGTATGAACTGATCATGTTCCTTCCCCAACATGACCTTGAATCCTCAGGGCAGCACCTTTCCTCTTGCATCCTTTGTGTAGAGCGGTATTCAGCTCCTAGTGGCGAGTGCTGGTGAGGGGGCCTGGCTGAGCATGCAACGTCTTCCAATGCTACTTAGTGCATCTAAATTAGTCCACACTGTCCTTTAATCCACACAGTCACCTGGAGAGCCAGCGGTTACTTCCCCATTTTACAGATCTCTGCTGGAGTGGCATTTGCAAATTTGGAAATTCTCCAAGGTCTGGGGAGGTATCCTTGAGAACACCAAGGACTAGACTAGATGATGTGATTGTACTCCTGCTTACCTGCACATCAAAGTCAGGTGGGACTTTGTAAGGCTCAGTGAGGAATTTATTTTGCATAAATTTAGAGGTTGAGAGTCACCAGCTTTGCTGACAGATCTGGTTGCATGTTTAGCCAAGTTGCCCACTGCCGACATTGGGTACATTGCGTAGCGTCTCTGAGCCACGTAGCCCGTCTGTAAAATGGGGATGAGAGCAATGCCTTACTCCTCATAGACTGCTTGTGATGATCAACTGACAGAAGGACAATCATGTCTGACAGTAGTAATAGTATTCCATTGAAATACTCTCAGTGCTTGGAAACTCAGTGGCCTCCCAGAATAGGTGATTTTCCTATTTATAACTTCTTGTCATTCCATTTTGGTTTTATCTTGATTTGGTATGATGCATTTGGTACATAACATTATTACTTCACATGGTCATGGTAGTGATGGATCTGTGATGTAAAACTTGCAGAATTTGGCAAAACTGAGGTTTTATGCTTCATCTATTTAGACATGGTGGTAATAGTGTCCAGGGACTTTTAAGAGCCCCCAGCATGGGTCTTTGCACACAGGACCAGTACAATTGATGCTAGTCTATTGGAGAGCTCCACACTCATGGTAGGATTTCACCTTGGGAAAATCTGCATGTTTGCAACTGAAAATGTCAAAAAAACCCACAAACAAATCAGGTCTGTTTTGTGCTGTCTGTGCTCATCAGATCCCATGTTTTTCTGCATTCTTGTGTGCTTGTCTTACTCTAGCTTCTTGTGCTTGCTTGAAATGCAGGTTGTTTTTTTAAAAAATGTTTGTCTTATTTTTTACTCAGTGATGTGTAGTGCATTCAGATGCATAGTTAGCCTTCGATAAGTTGGGGAGAGAATGCTTTTGCTGAAAGTTTTATGTTCCCATGTAGAATAAATATAAAGAAAACTACCAGAACCACATGAGAGGGCACTATGAAGGAATCGGTATGGATACGCGGACCCTCCACGCCATGAGAGTTGGAAGTCTGTCAAGCAACGTGAGTCCTTTTGTGAAGGGCCTAGCAGTCCTGGGGGGTCTGTTGAGCTGCAGAGAGGTGGGACATAAAGGAATATGGCCAATTCTTTTTCAATCTCCCTTTTTTAAAATCAGTTTTCTGTTGTGTAAAGACTGACCCATAAGAGTTCCTAAATGTTAACCAGTACAACCAAGGCTGGATAAAAAAAACCTAGAAATTGTTTTCATGGCTTCAATTTCTTTATCTCAGCTTCCTCTGGTTGGAAGAGTAGTCAGATCTATTGTAATGGATTCATTGTGAGGAAACTTTCAATTTCTGAGAGAGACAGAGAAATGGGTGAGCAGAATTCTTATGGGAAATCCCTCAAATTTTCAAAGCATTTGTGATTTATTTGGAATTTGTTGGCTGGTCAGTCAGTTGGTTGATTGGCTCATTAATTTATTTGATCATAACGTTCATTGAAGACCTCTTATGGACAAAGCACTGGTCAGGGTAGTAGGACATCAACATAAATCAGGTCCCTGTTTTCCCCACGACCTGTAATTTATTAATCTGTTTTTAGCTTTATCAATTCAGCTTATAGGTTTGCAAATGTGATGTTGTAAATCTTGGTGGTAAAGGACACTTTAAAAATTAACAACTGATTTCATTATTAAAACATACAGATGTCAAATTTCCTCTGCTTGAGACCTTAAAAAAATTTTTTTAACACTCTTAAAAGACTCGACTTTTCATTTATTTTTGGATTAGCCAAGAAGCTCTTCCATGGTATACTCAGGTGCAAATGCGTCTTTTTAACGAAAAGCAACAAGGGTTTCATATATAATGAGAAAGATAAAATGAATATGCTGCAGGTGGAAGTTGACAAATTTTGGATTAATTAAGTAGAGGAATTCAGATTAATTGAAGGCAAAAGTGTGAAGATAATTTAATTTTCCTTGGAGGTGATGAAACTGAATTAATTTTGTTTCTGGTTATTTAAGAAAATATATCCCTTATGACATTCAAACAAGTTCAAAAGAAAGTGAGGGCTCATTTTCTGTCTTCTTCTTTTCTTCATGTGTTAGATCGCCTACAAAGCTAACTATAAACATGATGTTGTTGACTACAACTACCCAGCTACTCTTACTCCTGCCTACCAAACAACGGTGAAACTTGTTCCCTTGAAAGATGTAAGTCCTCTTCCAGTAGCCCTTTCCGCTTTGTCCTGGTCACTGCCCTCCTGTGGAGCGATCCTAGGCAGCAGGGCAGACAAAAACAGGACACAACAGTTTGCAGGAGGTGGTGGGATTGAGAAAGGGGCTCTCTTTTCCACCAGGAACTCATTTGTGCATGTTTGTAAACTCTTAGACTTTCAGTGTAAGGTGGGACAATGCTGGTTTCATCTTGAAAATAACCTGAGGTTCAGTTTTTCGTCTTAGAATGTGGTGGATAGTGTCTGCTACTGGGCACATCTACGTAATTGTTCCTTAGCAATGGCAAGGTTTTTTTTTTGGAGTGTGGTATGTTTAAGGATCAAAGGCAGTAAAGTTAAATGACTATAAGCTGAGAGGAAGGGGTAATAATGACTCGTTTTTTTCCCTGAGGAGTACTTGGGAAATAACGTATGGAATAATATATAACAATTATTACATAAGTGGTTTTATTATTTTATAGTTTGGCTTGTCCCAAATGAAATATGCCTAATGAATTAAATGTATTGTTTTCTAATTATAGGGATTTTACTGCACATTTAGTACAGAAAATTTAGGAAATACAGAAAAGTACAAAGAAAAAGATAAAAGTCATTCCTATCTTGAAAAGGACTTAAGGTGGTTTAACAACTGTGTTGGTATCATGGTTATTTGTCAGGGAAGGTTATCTTAAATCAATCAGTAATTTAATAAATAATTCAATATATGTTTAATAAATTCCCAGAGCTGCTTTCCTGCACATTCCTTTGGGATCGGCACAACTCCAGTCGTTGACTTGGGATTTGCTGTTGGTAGATAGGTCTTCCTATTTCTCTCTCTTTTGCCCAGAGCAGGAGCAATGTAGGATGGAGTTGGGTATCTCCATTGTCTAACATGGTTTACAGTACAATGAAGGACAGTCATTGGCAAATGGTAGTCTAATAGATGAAAGGAGCTTCTTAAACACGTTACAAAGCAAGGAATGGGAAAGAGAGGAATATAAAGGGCCTGTACTTAGATTGTTTTTTTCTCGGTAAGTTTGGTTAGGTTGACTTATCATTTTATTGTAATGAAACCCAGAGTAAAACTTAACTACCAAAGCTCCTTCCTTCCTTTTTTGGTTGCATGCATTACCTGAGAGCCTTGAGAATCAAAAGCATTTCATGAAGATTTGAGTGTGTGCTCTTTGCGGTAGAATTCTAGGAATCGTGCTTAATTGCACAAACAAGCCGTGGTAGATTTCTATAATTCTGTGCTCCCATTATAACATGACCTGTGATTATATTTGCCTGTATTAGACTGTGGCTCCAATCATGCCCCTGGTATGTAGCCAGCTCACTTTGGCAAGTCTGAGAAAAGAATTTAGACTAGATTAGAAATATCAGTTGGAAGCAGAGGTAGGTTCTACACTGGCAGCCCATGGGCCAGATCCAGATTGTAGAGGTATTTTGCTTGGCCACACAGTGTTAAAAAAAAGAAAAAAAAATACACCAATATATAGAATTTGTGAATGTTCACATAAAAATGTATATTTTCACCTTTTCTTGAAACATCAGAACACTCTGGGAACTGCGGCCCTAGTTCCTGGGTAGGACTGAGTGGCAGCTGTTCTCTGTCATCGCATTGTCCTTTACTTTCCTGGCTCCTGCGATATTTTGAGTTTGATATCCTTAAAGTAGGGGCTTTGGTGTTCAGGAAGCTTGGGGGATCCATTACCAGAACATGCGTAGTCTCTCTTTCTGTCTAGTAGTCTTAAAGGTGGTCACATAGCTATGAAATTAAACAGACCAGCATGGGTCCTTGATTAGAGAGCTTTCTTGTCAAAGGGGTTTTAGAAACACTAATAGCACTAAAGTGAAACTCTGTCCTCAGCAAAGGGAGCCTTCAGAAAGTAGATTGAAGCAACTGCCAAGTATCTGTGATGTTGCAAAGGTATAATGAATCACAGAGACTGTTAATTACGTCCCCCAGAGGACAGTAATTGTGCTCTGCCACATACTTAATGCAAAATTATCGGGAAGGAATATGCCATTTAAAAAATACAGTTTTTGTGGCATTTTATCATGCATAGTTCTGAATTCTAAGAGACTCTTTATTATGAGATGATAATTTTCCCCTCTGAATTAATGCATTAGGAAAACACTGTATTCCAATCACATTAATAGTTGACATTGAAATGACTTTATGTTTCCTAATTTTCCTTACACACCCTGTGTCAAGAACTCAGAATGTGCAAAAACTTTTCTTCTTGAATCATTAACTAAAAAGCCCGAAGTTGCTGTCCTTTATCACCAAATCCAACGAAATACTGTGTAGCCCAGTGTCAGGGCTCTTGTTTTTCCTAGATCCTGTCCTACAAGTTAATTTGTAAGTCATTTGTCTGCCCTGGAGTACATTTTCCTGTCTAAGCACTGTTAGCTGAAGCTATGGTGAACCCCTCTTCCATCTGTAAAATAAAAGAACAGGTGATTGTTCCCAGCACACTAACTTTGGTGAACTAGGTTTATAATGTGTAGGCTGAAGGCCACTTTGGGAAGCAGAGTGCCCCAATTTGAATCCTAGCTCTGACACTAACTGAGTGACCTTGAGCAAGTCACTTCAGGTCTCTGTACCCCAGTTGGCAACATTGTGAGGAAGTGGTAATGACAGTGCCTCCTCACAGAGTCAGGGAGGATTAAATACGTTAATATGGGTAAAGCGGTTATATCAGGCTCATGGTAAGTTCTATTTTTTTAGACCATAATTATTATTAGCTGATGTTGGGACAGGCAAGAATGGAGCGAGAACATGGAAGAGATGGAGTATGCAAGCTGGCTCATAGTTGGTCTGTTTTCATTTGGGTCACTGGTTTTGAAAAAATATTGAACTATTTGCCAGCACTTAAAGATTGCAAGACTTTATATACTCACAGATTTTGGGTTTCTTTGGGATGATTGGCCACTCTGGCCACTCTGCCCCACATCCATGCATGACCACTGTCTCCTGGGACTCAGCACCAGCCTGTGTCCTTTGCCACAGTCCCCACCACTCCTTAATGCTTTCCCAACAAGGAGGCCAAACGCCGAGCCTGGAGGGATGCTTCACTTGTAGGTGGTAGTCAGGACAGAGGTGGCAGTGGGTGGCAGGGACGCAAAGGGTTTGGAGTTCTTAGATAGAACCTAGGCCTAAAGAAGCTGTGACACACTCTGGGGTTCTGAGTGGGGGCCTGGGCTTTGGGCAATAAAACAGAGACATGAAGGCTATGTGTTCAGTGTTCTGTGGACTTACAGTATCTGTTGGCCTGCAATTAGAATCTTTGCTTCTTTTTCTAGTAATTGGAGAATTGCAGCTCTGTGAGGCTTCCAGGGAGAATGCTAAGCAAACCTTAGAGACAAGTGCAAGTGACATCTTCTTGTGTTTCTTTTTACTTAGGTCAACTACAGGCAGAGCATCGACAAGTTGAAGTACAGCTCTGTGACCAACACACCTCAGATTGTTCAAGCCAAAATCAATGCCCAGCAACTGAGTGATGTAAGTGACCTGACCTACCTGGCCAGATGTGAGGGACTTATGATTGCTCTGTAGCCTCTAGATATCCGACTTGCCAGGGACTTGGCTTTTATTAATGGTGACATGTGTCTCGGTACAACTGTGAAATGACACCTTTCCATTTATACCTTTTGTCCTGAAAACTTTCAGATACATTCAAAGAATAGTGTAATGAATCCCCACATATCCATCACCCAGCTTCACCAGTTATCATCTCATGGCCAGTCTTAGTTCCTCTATATGTGCCCATCTACTTCATTCCTGTCCCATATTATTTTGAAGAAAATCCCAGGTGTGATGCAGTTTAACCTATAAATATTTTAGTATGAATCTCTAAAAGATAAAAAATTAAACATGTTTGTATAATTTTAATATATCACACCAATAATTCTTAATATCACCCAGGTTCAGTTAGCATATAGCATTCCAATTGTCTCATAAGGATTTTTTTTTACAGTTTGTTTAAATCAGAATCCGAATGAGCTTCCTTCACACTTTGTGATTGGCTAATATGTCTTTAAGACTCTTTCGATCTTTCAGTTTTCTTCTTTATCTCTTTTCTTTTCTTGTAAGTTGTTTGTTGAAGAAACTAGATTGTTGGTCCTGTAATGTTTCCCAGTTTGAGCTTTGCCAACTGCATCCTAGCGTGGATTTTGCGTGTTCCTCTGGACTCCAGATAGGTGTCCTATAAAAATAATAGTTGGGTCTATAGACTTGATCAGGTTCAGGTTTAATTTTTGAGTAAGACTGCTTCTTAGGTGATGCTCTGTTCTTCCATTGAGACTCATATAATGCCTGGCTGGCTTTGTGTGTGTGTGTGATTTAAGATGCTTGCTTTTCAATGTGGGCAGGCATTTGATAATTTGTCTTTGAATATCCACCTGTGATAGAGCAAGATCCCCAGCACTGTAGGAAGTTACAAAACTTAAATTTCATCCCCTGTGTGCTTCAGAGGAGAGTTGACGAGGTGATTGCGGGGAAATCCTTGTGAACTCACAACTTCAAGGTCCTCCGAGTGTTTTATTTTTCATTGACATCTTTAATCTAATTTAAAACATTCATAAAATGACAGGTTTCCTTATAAAATGCCTTTTCCAGAAACTCCTTTTCTGCTATGAGTTTAAGAGGAAAGTGAAAAAGAGAGTGTTCTCTTCAAAATTCTCCTTCTGCCCATACAATAAAACTTGCATTTACCCTGGAGCTTATTTTAAATCCAACAGGTGAATTACCGTGCTGACTATGAGAAAAATAAGCTGAATTACACATTGCCCCAGGACGTGCCTCAGCTGGTCAAGGCCAAAACCAATGCCGAACTTTTCAGTGAGGTAAGCCACCAGCGTGGGTGAGAGCGTGGTAGGGGCTGTGTATAGAGGTAAACTTGAAGACACACGTCCCCGTGAGCCAGGACTATTCTGCTAATGAGAAAGGTTCATCCAAGGCACCCACCGTGTTATCATTTTGAGTTTGATGGTCTTACAGCACATGGTAGTTCACTGGGGATAAGTTGATCTTAGCAATTTCATTCTCATTATGTGAGCACATGTCTAATATGTACAAGTACACATACACTCATCATCATCATCATCATCATCATTATCATCAGCAACAACAACATCCTGGTGACTAGAGCTTTGCTTTGTGGAGAAAAATTAAGTTTTAAGGAGATCAGTCTTCATCACCAGGTTCTTAGTGGAATCACAAATGGGCTGTGATTCGGCTTCTTGTTTTAGATGGAATTTGTGGGGCCAGGGAAGAAAAAAAGGGAAGTAACATTTGTTGAGTGCTTGTTCCCTGCTAGGCACTGAGGTAGGCAATTTATGTTATTTGAGTGTTATAACCCCCAGGAGGTATTTCTTGTAGGGACTTAGTGGTATGGGCTTTGGTATTGGGTAGACCTGGGTGAGATGCTGGCACTGCCATTTTTAACCCATTCCCTACGCAAGCCTTTAACACCTCTGAGCCTCACAGGCCTCATGTGAAGATTTATAGTTGATGAGTAGAGGGCACTTAGGGAAGAGCCATTAAACTACTTGGGCAAGTAGTTAAACAGAGCTGTAACTATGGCGATATCAGTATCAATACCTTATATCTCTGATGCATTTTACCATCTTAAGATCTATTTTTGTATGCTGTGTCCAGTTTATTCTCATGTCAACCCTGAGACAGATCATATGATATTCATTTTTTTAAAGATTTATTTTTATTGTTTTTGACACAGAGAGAGAGACAGAGACAGACAGAGAGAAGGGGGAGGGCCCAGAACAGTCTCCATAGTTGCACATCATTGGTTTTTCCACATAGTTTCATGGGCGCGGGGCTGCACAGGGTAGAAACTGGGCCAGGGTCTCAACCCGGTGAGAACCAAACTGGGGGCACTCCCCAGTTTAGCATATGGGTCCAGACGGGGCAGGGCCGGGATTCGATCCTTGGTCCCCGGGGCTGCAAAGTGAGCGCTTAACCCACTGAGCCATCCTGGCTTCCCATATTCTTTTTGCAAAAGGTAAACTAAGGCATAAAGAGATGAAGTGATTTGCCCAAGGTCATGGGATCAGGAAACTCCAGAGCTAGGATGAGCACGTAGGTCTCTTTGCCCTGTCCCATCTCCACTGCCCTGCATGGCTGAAAGGCTATGGAATCAATGAAGTGTCTTACTAATTACTATGATCATCTTGATAATGACACCAAGATTCTGGTCTGTAGACAGACGAAGAAACCAACTTTGCTGTTTTTTTTTTCTTGTTCTCCTTAATTTCTCTTTAACTTTTGACAGGAATGTAGCTAGTGACACCTGCTCACCTGTGCTTTTGTTTGTCAGGTTAAGTACAAAGAGGGCTGGGAGAAGACCAAGGGGAAAGGATTTGAAATGAAGCTGGATGCCATGTCACTGCTGGCCGCCAAAGCTTCCGGAGAGCTTGCTAGCAATGTAGGTTTTCTCTTATTAATGCCAAGATGCATAAGAAATGGTTCCCGGAAAATGTCAGAGATCCTGCTGAAAGAAATAATGACTGTTAATGTAAACACTGCAATGCTTTAATCATCTGAGTGTGAAAAGACTGGGAGGTGTTTTTTCAGAATTGTTCCCCTCACAGTTGTTAAAATCAGAGCCCCTGAGCTGGCAAAGTTTCTCTCTCATTCACAGTAGACTTTCTTCTTTCTCTCAAGATTAAATACAAAGAAGAATATGAAAAAACCAAAGGCAAAGTCATGGGGACGACAGACTCTAGGCTTCTGCACTCCCTGCAGGTTGCCAAGATGAGCAGCGAGGTAACTTCTTTTCTACTCCCCACCCTTTAAAGTTTTTCCCTGGGCCTCCTTCACCTGGGACTGTTATTTTACTATTGACTTCCACCTACAATTCCTTTCTGGCTCGCATGAGAAGTTTGTTCCATTTCTTTATTTTGCCAATGCATACTCGTACTATTCTTTTAAAATAGATGAGTAGTGTGTCCCCGTGTGGGTAACCAGCATCTCCTGATGAAGGTACAGACGTTTGGCTGCATTTATTTATTCTGCAGATGTTTATCAAGTAATTACTTTGGGCAAGATCCTGTGTGAGACCCAGGGGTTATAAGAATGAACACCACATCCGAGTTCCTCCTTAATGGAGCTTAATTCTACTGGGAGTGTTAAACAAGAAACACCCTGTTTACCCTGGCAATGTGAATCCTGTGGTCACACACACAATACTCAAACTATTTTGCAAGCAACTAAAGTATCCAGGCTCCAACCAATAAAAATGATACTCCTTGTAAACAATTGTAATGGCTGGAGATTAACCTTGGTAAATGTCACTTTTTAAAATCCTTTGGTGGATGGAGAGTTCTGCTAGAAGGGGCAGGCTCGGTTTCTAATCAAGTCTTTCCTGCCAATGCTGAACAGTTAAAAAGGATACATGGGTATCAGGTTTCTGCTTTACCACTGCCTGATCCAAACTGTGAGGCCAGCTTATACTGCTCTTATGATGCGGTTGGCTATTATTACCCGATGAGTCATTAAGGAGCCATGCCTTGGCCAGAACAAGAGATTAGCAGCTGAGCTGCCATTTTGGATGTGCACATAGACCAAGCCCTGTGAAGTGCACAGCTGTGAAGCATGCAGAGACATTGAGAATTTGGCTTCAGTTTAAACAGAGAACAAAATGGTATTTCACATCTGTAGTTGTAGCATCTGGGACCAAAAAGATTGTGTCATGCCCCAAATCATACAGTACTCAGTGGTAGTGGTGGAGGGGTAGAGAATTAGAACCTAGCCCTCTAACTTACCGGCACCATATTTCTTTTATGGTAGCATGTTACCTTTCCCCACTGCTACCATGATTACCATCATCACTAATACCATCATTGCCACCACAATCACCATTATCACCACCCTCACCACCATCGATCACCACCACCATCACCGTCACTATCATCACCACCACCATCACCATCACTATCATCACCACCACCATCACCATTATCATCACCACCATCATCACCATCATTATCACCATCACCATCACCACCATCACCACCATCATCATCACCATTATCATCACCACCATCACCACCACCATCACCATTATCATCACCATCATCACCACCACCAT